>APFE030090790.1:159913-211910 GCA_000404065.3 Pinus taeda
TGTTGTGTCGACCTACTTTAGGAAAATTGCATTTCCTTCCCAAGGAGGAATTACAATCATCGACCAACAAACTTTTCTCCCCAACAGTTCACAAGTTACGGGAAGCATTCTAATGACCCATGGAAGCCCTAGCATGCTTCATAATATCGGAGTAGGCCTACTAAAAGACCCTACATTAATGGGAACTTTTACCCTACCGCCTCCTACCAATTTGGCGAAAGTGGCTAATGTAGGAACCTGCAATATGATATGTTCCATTCAAAAGATGTCAGAAAACGATGTTAAAATGGATCATTCACAGGTTTTGCCTCTAACCCCACTGGAAATATTATAGCAATCGATGTTCTCAGCATGGGAGGCAAACCGACATCGATGCTCGTCAAGCATTTGGATAGATAGGTCTAAGGAATATGGCACCCCTTCAGATCCTTGGTCGCAACTACACCTTACAGACGAAGGAATCATTCATCGATGATGATTGATGAGGCACCATGGGAAGATCATCACCATCGTTCCCATCTTCTGAATTGGAAAGAAGATAATTCCTACTACCTACACCATCCCTCAGTATTTGGCTTTCTGACGAATACTGTAAACACAGTGGATTCTGAGAGAAACCTATCCAATATCGAAGAGACTATTGCCATAAACATCTCGACCAAAACAGATGTTGTAGAGAACATTCATGTTGGCAAATCTTGTTCTTCTTTCGAGCTGGAAATATATAGCACTCTCTTTCGCGAGTTTAGAGATGTGTTTGCTTGGTCATATGATGAAATGCCAGGTATTGACTCGAGCATAGTTGAACACGAAATTAATATGTATCCAGATGTCAAACCGGTACGACAACGGCTAAGGCAGGTGTACCCCAAGAAAGCCATTGCCATCAAGGCATAAGTTGAAAAACTCCTCCATGCTGGTTTCATTTACCCCGTTCCTCTAACTGATTGGGTATCCAATATTGTTCCTGTGATGAAAAGACAAGGAACGATTAGAGTGTGCATTGACTACAGGGATGTAAATCAAGCTTGTCCGAAAGATAACTACCCTACACCCTTTATCGACCAGATAATTGATGAATGCGCCAGATGCGAAATCTTTTCATTCATGGATGGATTTTCCGGGTATAATCAAATAAATATCTACCCACAGGACCAGTCAAAGACTGCATTAATTTGTCCGTGGGGCACATTCGCATATCGCAAGCTACCCTTTGGTTTGAAGAATGCACGGGAAACTTTTTAGAGAGCAATGAACTATGCTTTCCATGACATCAAAAACATCGTTCAACCTTATTTCGATGATCTCCCAGCTCATTCGCGAAAGCGGACCGATCATCCGCGCCATTTGAGAGCAATATTTCTACGTTGCCGACACTACAAGATAAGACTCAATCCGCACAAATGTGTGTTTTGTGTCGGTTCTGGTCATTTACTTGGCTTCATTGTCTCAAAGGATGGGATTCGTCTCAACCCTTGCAAGGTTCAGGCAATCATCGATTTGCCTCCACCTTCAAGCCTGCTTCAGATTCAAAAACTCCAAGGGAAAGCAAATTTCCTCAGGGGGTTCATTCCAAATTATGCCGAACTAGCTAAAGGTTATACTCATCTTTTGAAAAAGGATGTACCCTTCATTTGGGACCAGGTCATGCAAGCTTCCTTTGATGCTTTAAAGAAATCTCTAATATAAGCATCATTAATGTATGCTCTTGATTATCAAAAAGACTTTAACCTATATCTGGCTGTAACAGATACGACCATAGCAATGGTTTTAGTTCAAGAAGACAATGGAATTGAACATCCTATAAATTATTTAAGCTGAAACTTAAATGATACGGAAATGAAATACTCCTACGTTGAAAAGCTATCCCTCGCAACTGTTCAAGCAATACAGAGATTTCAACACTACGTCCTCTTTAGGAAAACTACCATTTTGTCAGATTGAAACCCCATGAATTATATATTGTCGTGACAATTGCTGGGGGGCAAGTATTCAAAATGGATAGCAATTCTACAAGAGTTTGATTTGGAATTCAAAAAATCCAAATCAAAGAAAGCCCTAGTATTCGTGGAGTTAATGTGCGATCTCCCATCGTTGTCCAACGATGCAACATCCGAAGAAGCAATCGTGGATGAAAATTTGTTTATGATATCTTCAAGCGATTTGTGGTACGAAGATATAATCATTTATCTCCAGACACAAACATATAGGTCTAATACCTCACGCTCTGAACAACGACATATTCGATACCAAGCAAAAGACTACGTGATCGTCGGTGATACTCTTTACCATCGTGGTATCAATATAGTTCTGCGGAGGTGCCTCACCCTTGAGGAAGCCAAAAAAGTCTTGAATGACTGCCATTCAGGCGCGTGTGGGGGACGTCAATCTGGTTATACTATGGCGCAAAACAATTTACGAGTAGGATAATTCTGGCCAACAATGTTCAAAGATTGCATAACTGCAGTTAGAAGTTGTCATGCTTGCCAAATTTTCTGTTAGGCCCCTATACCACTAGTGTAACCCCTTATTGTTATTAGTACAACCCCCTTATTATATTGATGTACCCATGTAGTGCCCATATTGTCACTATTGTGCCCCATAGAAGCCCACTATTGTTATTAATTGTGCCCTTACATTATTATTTATGTCGGCTCTGATTACATTATGACCCCTTAGACTCCTATAATATAGAAAGGAGGTATTTTCATTTTGTATCATCCAAGAATTGTTCATTTATGTTAATGTAAAGGAGGTTCCCCCTCGAAGAGGCTGAATTCTAAGGCGTTGATCTATCTTTTCTATCTTTTCTTGAGCTGGCTTCATAACATTTGGTATCAAGAGCTTTGGATTCTAGGGTTTCGTTGCTCCAAACAGGTCATAGTGGCATTTTCGCTATAACATTTTTTCTGTGATGTTTCAGAAGTCGCAAAAAGCACCCATTTTAGAAGAAATCGTGCTGAACCTTGGGTCCAAATTTCAGAGCTTTTCACGTGATATTTGCGGAGATATGATCTGAGGAAGTTGGTATTTTTGCAGAATCCTGAATTACATTCCAAACAGGTGACCTGGGGAAAAGTGTCATAACTTTCTCTCTGGGGTTCGGATTGAAATTTTGTAAGAAGGTACAGAAAGAGGACGGACTGTAGATTTTTGTAGGAATTTTTCAGATCCAAAGGTCGAAACAGTGACTCGTGGCACGTCATACAAGTTCACTCTACTGAACTAGTCTATAATCAGGTCAGTGTGGGAGATTTGGCATAACGTTTCCTTGGAGAATCCAATTTGGATCAGACTGGTGGCATTGAAAAGAGGACGTAGAGGGCTACTACAGGTAGCAATTTCAGAACTTAAAGATCTGAAAGTACAGAGTTACAGTCATTTCAAGATCGTGCTCCTAAAATCAAGAAAAAGCAAGATGAGGAAGTTTGATGGCAAGGATCCGGTAAATTGGATATGTCAGATGGAGCAATATTTTCATCTACATGGTGTACCACTGTTACGAAAGGTATGTATTGCATCTTCATATTTAGAAATGGATCAATTTTTATGGTATAAAGGGCTTTTTTCTCGTAAAAGACTTGTTACGTGGTCAATTTTCACGGAGGAAATGATAGCACATTATGAGGATACAAAGAGAAACACCTTCTTTAGAGCAACACCACAACAATTGGAAAGAAAAAAAGGGCTTTGTGACATAGTGGAAAGAAAAATTATGGAAACCGGGAAGCTTACCCCTCATAACTATAAAGATGGAAGTGTTGTTTCTCCTAGCCTTCCACAACCTACAACGGTTACACCACAACAATTGGAAGAAAACAGAGAAAAAGGTCTTTGTTACAATTGTGATAGCAAATGAACTAAAGGTCATAAGTGTGTTGAGAAGAAATTATTTTACATAGAATATGAAGAGGAGGAAGAAAAGGATCAAGAAACATCAAAAGAAGAGGATATACACCAGGACCCCACCCCAGAAAAAGAAGAAATGAACCATACCATATCTTGTAAAGCATTGGCAATAATTACCATTCCTCAAACTCTCAAGATAGAAGGACATATCAAGAAGAAAATGGTACAAGAAGTGAAAAATCACATCGAGAAAGAAGAAATGAATCCAACCATATCTTGTAATTCATTGGTTGAAATTACCACTCCTCAAACTATCAAGATAGAAGGACATATCAAGAAGAAAAATGTTCAAGAAGTGAAAGATCACATCGAGCATCAAGAAATGAATTCGACCATATCTTGTAAAGGATTGGAATAAATTACCACTCCTCAAACTCTAGAGATAGAAGGACATATCAAGAAGAAAAAGGTTCAAGCAGTGAAATATCACATCAAGCATCAACAACAAATTCTCCAACTTTTAAATGATAACGCCACTTTGGTGCAAAATCAAACAAAACAACATGTAGATCAACATCGTAGTGAATTTTTTTTTGATGTAGGTGATTGGGTATTTTTACTGCTACATCTCAAGCAAGCTATTTATGAGAAGGAAATGTTGGCAATACTACATGCACTTAAAAGATGGAAACCTTACCGAATGGGAAGACACTTCAAGGATGAGGATGTGGAAGAATTGTTTTGTGCTATTTCTATTATCCAACCAGATTGGATAAACGAAGCAAGGGATGAATGGAAGAAGGACAAAGAAGTATGACCACTTATTCAAAAGTTGCAAAAGATCCCAATTCAAACAATATTGCCAGAAATTGAAGATGAAGGAAAAATCATATTGGAACCTGGAGCAGTCACAGAAACAAGAACCTAACAGCTATGAAATCAATCAATTTCAGAGTATCTCATCAAGTGGAAGAACTTACCAGCTAAAGATTCCACATGGGAGGACAAGAATTTTATACAGGAGCATCAAGAACTACTCAAGCGTTGATGACAACACTTTTTGAAGGAGAGGGGCATGTTAGGTCCCTATACTACTATTGTAACCCCCTATTGTTATTAGTACAACCCCCTTATTATATTGTTGTGTCGATGTAGTCCCCATATTGTTATTATTGTGCCCCATAGAAGCCCACTATTGTTATTATTGTGCCCTTACATTATTATTGTTGTGTCAGCTCTGATTATATTATGACCCCTTAGGCTCCTATATATAGAAAGGAAGCCTTTTCATTTGTATCATCCAAGAATTGTTCATTTTTGTGTAATGTAAAGGAGGTTTCGCCCTCGAAGAGGCTTATTTCTAAGGCGTTCTTCTATCTTTTCTATATTTTTATGAGTTGGTTTCATAACATTATTCAAGAAATCAAAACATAACATTAAATCAAATAGTACCTTACGAGATGGCTCTTCATCATGACATCTTCCTGTAGGTATCAACATCCTGCATACATGTTGACACATCTCCCAAATATATCCATTGTCAAGGGTCTCCATCTTGATTTTTCATTTCCTATCTCCAAGTCTTTCTACAAATAATCACTAAAAGAAGAAATCTTCCGAGAAATATTTATTAAGTATAAGCATATCTCCCATGCATTTCCTATGATGCTTAGCTACTTACTAGTATTATTTTTTACATAAGTTCTAATACCATTAAATAGTTTAGTTGATTTCTTAACCCTATTTGGTGTGTCGATTTGTACTAGTGATGAAGGTTTTGGGTCTACAATAGCTAAAATGGGCATGAACAAACTCTAGGATTTAGAGATTCTTCATGATTGTTGATTTTCCTTTTTAGTCACATATTTTTAGTCATATCCCTCTAATAGGTCAAAGATACATTATGAAGGTCCTTATATGGTGGTTCAAGGAGAAATTAATGGCACTATAGCCTCAAGAGAATCTTTGTTGATAGGTATTTTGTTGAATACTTTTAAATGTTTTACAATCACTTGAAGGAAAATGAGAGATATATATGGATTAACACTGGATTTGATCATATGGTTGTGTGGGATAGTTCAAAATTACCCATGTATTTCAATGCTTGAATTTGTTGCACACAAAAAAAGAATTATGCTACATATTTGGAACTAATCTAAGAATGGGCATGGGAGAGGTGAGCAAAATGGTGTGTGTGTGTGTGTGTGTCTCAAAGTTGAAATATATAGTGAGGAGATGAATTTTATTGACAAAATTGATCCTTTGGACATGAAAAACATATAGTCTGTTGATGTTATACAATGATGACAAAGGGAACACAAAGGTGAGACGAATCAATAAATAGAGGACATGTGAAATGAAATTTTTTGGAGGTGGTTATGCATATAATTGCAACATTGTAGATGGAACTCATGAATTTGATTTAGTTTAAGGCCCAAACAACCCTATATTTAAAATGTGGATGTGAAAATTCTCTTTCTTTTGTGGACCATGTAATAATGGTGAATGGAATGATTGTCAATAAAACGAATAGGTTGATACATGGGATTGTATCACTTGAAATATGCTCATGTGTAATTGTTGAATCAATCTAGTTAGACGAAGGGAAATCATCTATTTCACCAAATTATGGTAAAGTCGTAGATCTTGTACAACCATGTATATTATGATTCAAAAGACTTAATAATAATGTGGCTACAATCTATGGGAGCTTGTGATTTAGTTATACTCTCTCTCTCTTATCAAACTCCTGCACACTTGTATCTAACCACGTATTATATTTTTGTAGGATAAGTATTATTCTTAATGGTTTCCCTAAAGGACAATGAATTGGTCAGTATTTATTGGTTGGAATGTCACTAGAGGGTAAGAAAACACATAACACACATCATTAAATAATAATGAATGTAATGGATTTTTTATTAGCTTAATGGTTGTTAAGGAAGAATATAATACATTGGAAAAAATTTCAAGAGATACCAATGGTCATGTACTAAAATATTATGAACTAGGTGCATATGTATGTCCCTTTACAAATTTAATCATGGTACAAACCACCAACTATGAATAATATCTAAAAATAGCTCATCAAATATATGTTGTAAAATGTAACTAGGTTCGGTCTTCATAATGACATGTAATTGTGGTTTTTGTAAATAATGTAATAAAGAAAATAATTTATTATTGACTTGCTTCATGGGTTTCATGAGCAAGGGATTTTTGTTTTTTAAAGTCAATGTCATATATGACCCTTCTTGGGCATATAAAGAATATATCTAGGTCTACAAGTTGACTAGAAGTTGTCCAATAGACAAGAACAATCATCCTCTTCTTGATGTGGGCCTCGGCATGTATACAAATTAAAAATCGGCTCACATATGGAGACACACCCTTTCAAGTGATCATGTCAGCTCAAATTTAGGGGAAAACAACTATATATAGGAGCATGTACCCTTGCATTTCAACAGTGAAAAAATTTTGATATGTCTTTGAAATTTCGAATGGGTACAACAGAGACAAAATGTGGATCATCTACAACATACTTCTCGGCATATTTTATGAGGTTCTCGGTGGTCAAGACAACGAGGAATTCGTTTATCAGAGTGATTACAATGTGGACTAATTTGGGTGACAGTACAGTGATATCTTCCTCATTGTCTCAGGTATATATCCACTATAATGTGGATGGACAGTAACACATTTTGATAAGGTCTCGATGTTGTGCCAACAAGACAATACTCAATGCTAAATCTTGGTGATACCAAATGTTGTATAGTGATATGATGATCAATGATGCTAGGTGCTACATGATTCATCTAGGTGTTACATGGTGTAATTCGATGCTAGTAACAGTATGAAGGTATGATGCACAAGTCGGTCAGGCCAGTTTAGGGATATATCACACCCTTTTGATATTGCAGTGATCATGTGTTTGTTGCCATGAAGAAATAGAAGAACCAAGGAAGAAGGATGATTGTGTTTTGGTATGGGGATGTCAACAAAGGTCAAGGGTCTTGTTCTTGGTATTCATCAATTGGAATCTCTATAAGAAGAATTTGTGTGGGTTTTCCTATCAAAGAGTGAGAGGTTTTGGCCCTCGCAGAGAGCCAATATCTTGTGTTCTCGTCTCTTTTGTTTTGGGAACTATTTGATGAATTAATAAAACACACTCTAAAAATAACAAGAGAAAATTGTGCTAAACAAGAAAATAAAAAGTACCTCACAAATAGTTATCATCGTGAGAATAATCTTATTAACCTAATTTACCTAGATTCTTCAACATGGTTTCAGAGCTAAGGTGTTGAATTCAAAGAAAGGGAATAAAAGAGACATTCAAGGATCAAGTTTCAAGAAGGGCATGAAAGCAAGTTGAAGGGCTTTGTGTTTCAAAACCTGCATCAAAAATTGAAGAATCGGACTACAACAACAGTCTACAATGGCAAGGGATTTTTTCTATATAATTAAGGATACAGTCTACAACAACAAGACAATTCAGGATAAGTACTACAATGAGACTGATTTGATCCTTATCTGAATTTCTTGGTTGGTGATATGACTACAATCTTCGGTTCCAGTTAGGTGACATACTACTAATAGTCATGGTACCTTCCACATATCATTCATGGCTTAGATAGTTTACCTAGTGCTCAGAACTCGGATCACATCCAAAACAAGAGAAGTTAGTTTTCAGTACCTCTCATAGTCTTGGTGCTAATTTAGTCTCTCTATTTAGTCTTGAAATAACCATGGTGCTAGCCACAAATTTGGTGTCATTAAAATCTTTTTCATACCACAGTGATCTCAATAACTTATAGTCTGGAGCAATTTCAGTGCTTGGTGCAGGATAATGCAAGAAGGTCTCAAAGGAGATCTTTGAAAATGGATTTTAGTTGTTCATGCTAGGAAACTCAAGCACGGATCTACAATAAAATCACATCAACTCAAAAATCACTCGGAGGAAGCTTCAATGAATCTTCAATGTGTTCAAGGTGAAGATTCTATCTTCTCTTGCCAAGTAAGTATTTTTCATTCTATAATCAAGTTTGGTTAAATGACTTCGTGTTTACAAGGAGATCTATAAACTAGTTGGGTCATTAAAATTACTTGCATAAGAGAGGAGGATAGATATAGTCCTCGGAAGAGAAGTAAATGATGTCTATGGAAAAGTATTTGAAGATCAAGCATTGTTTGAATGCATGTAAAAGGATCAAAGGACTCATATGATTCCTATGAAATCATTCAAAGGTCCTCTCATCACTATATAGCAAGAGAGGAGACATAAAAAAGATATATGAAATGCTAGAAGATATATTCTTTGGAAATGTAGTAAAGAAGGTCATATCACTTGGACCTGATCTACACAAAATTGAAGGTATTAGAGAATGAAGTATAATCTTCATGAGATATCAATTGGGAGATATGGAAGAGATGATAAGAAAATAATCATCATTATTCTAACTGATAAGCAAGGTAACAAATGTCCATGAACAAGAAGGTTGCCTCATTTAACAACTTGTGGTTTCTATGCTAGATAGAAAAATACAAGTTGAGGGAAAAAGTGTTGAAGGTTAAAGGACTCAAGCATTTGCAGAAAGGAAAGGGAAGTTTGGTCCTCAAACAAGACAAAATAGTATAGCTAAGATTCAATGCTATGTAAAGATTATGGAAAGAAATCTCATATCACCAAAAAGATGGAGGAAGTTCAAGAAAATGTCCAAGGAAATAAGGAGTAACATATCTTTACCATGATTGAGATGGTATCCCTCACAAAAGGGTTTTACCATAATCACCTCAATATTTTGATATGACCATGATAATAAGATGCATCGTGGCATCATGAAAGCATTAGAAACAATATATTATGACATAACCATGGGAATCATGAAGGACAAAATCCATGAAAGATATAGCTCTTGGGAACCTCATTGGACATTGAAGGAAAGGAAGAAGTCATCCAAGACAAGTCTCATCATACATCAAGTCAAAAAGGAAACATCTACTAGATGGGGATATCCAAGATCCTCAAGATTCTCTGATGGAATCCTCATTAGAGGCTTCACTAATATAGAGAGGAAGCAAGTGTTCCATCAGGAACTCCAACTTATGGAAATCATGGGATGATGGTATAATGAAGCAGATCAAGGGATTGAAGATATTTTTAATCAAGGAAGCTGTTGAAACAAGCCTAGATGACCTAAAGGTAAAATGAGGTATGTATGCTTGTTTTTAATATTATAAGTCATGTTGTATGGTTGCAGGTAACATGGATCACCACTTCTATCTTGAGAAGCATGATCAAGGTAAAAGGGTCTCCTCCTCTGAAAGAATGCAGGAAGGCATAAGTCACACTAGATGAAATCAACATAATATGTCCTTATATGAAGTATGAGGTGGTTGGCTACAATTAAGGAACTCTGATTGAAACCTCATGGGAATGGAATGTATGAGGAAGAAAGAGATCGTGAGATATCCAACCATGATGAAGGAAATCAACATCCAAAAGACCAAGAAGATTTGACTAGGAAATCTCCCGAAAAGATATGAAGACTGATGAAAGTCAGAAAAAGATGGAGACCCTTGACAATGGATATCTTTGGGAGATGTGTCAACATGTATGTAGGATGTTGATACCTGCAGGAAGATGTCATGATGAAGAGCCATCTCGTAAGTTACTATTTTATTTAATATTATGTTTTGATTTCTTGAATAATATCTAGTTGATTTCATGCAGGGCTACTGGAACAAAAGGTGTAAGTACAAGTAAAACTAGCACTCATGTGGTGGATGGAAATTCCTGAAAGAAACATGATGAGGAAGAAGTAACAATATGAGGAAGGTTCTAGATATGTATCAAGAAGGAAACTTTCCATGAAGAAAGGAATGACATAACGAACCAAGAAGGAAAGTGATGGATGGCTAATTCCATACAAGGAAGAAACTCGATAGAATTTCATGACATCAAGGATGGAAATTGATCAAGCAACTAAAGGAACCACAAAGAAGAAGTTGTTGATGGAAAGGGGAGTCCCTAGTTAAGAGGGAGCTCTGACAAGTCCCTATTTGAGAGGGAGCTTGGGTAATCTCTCGGTCAGAGGGAACTTGGGTACATTCCTTTACAAGAATGGGCATATCTTCCCTAGTTGAGAGGGAGAGATAAACACAAGATTATTATCTTCACTTAGGAAGAAAGAATTGAGGATTTGATACTCATCTAGCATCTGAGTCTCTTTGAGGATGTGTAGGGCATACAAGATAAGAGCAGGCAAGAGGACCAATATTCTTTGAGGGTTGGGAACCAAAGATAATAATAGTCCTAGAAGGTCATACTTAGTGAACACCCAGGTGGGTATGTACCTTGAGAGAAAATGATGAATGTGTCTATAGTCATTGATCTCGCCAACATTATGATCTAATCTGATGAGAGACAGAGTTATCAGTCAAGGCCTTATTGTGGAAACAATGTTGGTTACTATGATGCTATACAGATGGGTTACCAATATGATTCTTCTTATGGGAAATTCTTTAGATTGAGAATGACCAAGTACCATTATGAATACCTCCCTAGTTAAGAGGGAGTGTTGTAAAATGTAACTAGGTTTGGTCTTCATAATGACATGTAATTGTGATTTTTTAAATAATGTAATGAAGAAAATAATTTATTATTGACTTGCTTCATGGATTTCATGAGAAAGGGATTTTTGTTTTTAAAGTCAATGTCATATATGACCCTTATTGGGCATATAAAGAATATATCTAGGTCTACAAGTTAACTAGAATCCCTCCAATAGACAAGAACAACCATCCTCTTCTTGATGTCGGCGTCAACATGTATACAAATGAGAAGTTAGCTCACATATGGAGACACACCCTTTCAAGTGATCATGTCGACTCAAATGTAGGGGCAAACAACTATATCTAGGAGCATGTAACCTCGCATTTCCACAGTGAAACAAATTCGTTATGTCTCTGAAATTTTGGATGCCAAGTACAATAGAGACAAAATGCAGATCATATACAACATACTTCTTGGCATATTTTTTGAGGTTCTCGGTGGTCAAGACAACAAAAATTTGGTTATCACAGTGATTACAGTGCAGACTAATTTGGGTGACAATACAGTGAAATCTTCTTCACTATCTCAAGTATATATCCATTGTAATGTGGATGGATAGTAACACAATTTGTTAAGGTCTCAATGTTGTGTGATCCAGGTGGATCTTTAAAAAGTACCAGTGGCATGGTGAAAAGGCTCAAAACTCAAGCTGGCAGAAACTCTATAAACTTAGCATCGGATCGAAGTGCTCGTCATCTTGATTCCAATAGTGTGAATGACACTCAAATCCGAGTTCATATGAAGAAGCTATAGCAATTAAAAGTTTATGTTTGACTTGGACAAGTGGCAGACACTCTTAGGGAATGGGGAAGCGCCAAATGGCAGGGCACCATACCATAGATCAGAGAAGGAAGAGTTCATGGCTTAAAGACAATTGGCCAATGCAAAAGGGAAAGGTTAACGAATCACCCTCGATGCAATCCAGGTTGTGATGCGATATATCGCAATCGTAGATCAAGTTGTGATTTGTGATATTGCAATCGCAGTTCGCAAAGGGGAAGTAGTCTCATATTGTTCCATCCTTGGTTCCTACCTATTGCGATTTGCGATGTGAGCTTCTGCACCCTATATATTATATATTTTGTTTAATAGTCTGTCGAGTCCGCGGTTATCGTAGAGTGCTTGTTGTAAGAGCTTGGGTCTATCTGTCGATTGGAAATGCTGATGGGAAACTCCGATAGTAAAAGTCGTTGGGTTAAAATGTGCAGTTAAGGAAGTTTTTCGATGTTTGAAAGGTTTGTTGCCACATATTATATGGGACCCAAGAATCTCTATCTTAAAACAAACCCGCCTGCTAAACTTTGTCGTTTGTTTAGAACTACCTGGGAATTGAGGAGATTAGCCGCCAGCTTATATAAAGGATTATCCGCATCGAAAAAATGGAAGACAACAAAATAATTCAAAATATTAGTGCGTACAACAGTAACCTTACCTGGCAGTAGGCCAAGACCTAGCCTTGAGTAGCAGGGAGGTTCCCAGAGGGTGTAGAAAGCCCAATTATCCGAATTGGGTGTTTGGATAGGCGTTTTTACACGATTTTTCGCTAGGATTTCAGTGGTACTGTCTGTTTTTGAAGCTGGACTCTCCATTATTCTTCCATATTCCATTTTGGAGGTATAAGGATTTTAAATGAATGTTTCTTGTAATTTTATCTCTTTTATGCCACTTAATGAAAGAAGGCCTCCCCACTATTGAGCAGGGCTCAGAGACGTAGTCCAAATGGGACGAACTTTGTAATCAAATATTTGTGTCATGGTTTCTTGTTTATCTTGTTATTTCTGCATTGTTTTATGTTCTTTTAAGTTCCATGGTTAATAAGTTATGTTCCATGTAATTCTAATGCATCTATAAGTAAAAGATCTTGGATCAATTTTGGTATCATAGTAGGTCTTTGTCAATGTGAATTGCATGAGTATATGCTAACCCAGAACAAGCTGCGAAAACGAGAAGGAAATCTTAAGTCCTTTGATACTGAAGTAGGACGTGCACAATGAAGAAGAACATGGCAAACGAATAAGCTCGTTGGGAAGAGGAACAAAATCTCCACAAGGTATTCTACAATATTGTAGAGAAAGTGGACAAGCTATTTTGAGAATATGAGAAAGCACTTGGGCATGAGAAGGAAGATGTCAATGACAATAGATCAACAAATCATGAAGGTGGTGGAGAAAAGCCTCCTCCCTCTCCTTATTCAAATGATAGTTCTCATCTCATTAATCATGATTCCAAACATACATCTAAGAAACTGTTCTTCAAGTTAGATGTAAGGTTTGACCTGCCTATGTATAATGGAGAGTGTAGTGCAAAAAAACTTAATAATTGGATAAGACATATAGAGGTCTACTGTCGGATTCAGTAGATCAAAGAAGATGAGTCAAAGGTCCAGTTAACATCTCTTCGGTTCAGTGGTACTGATCTCGTTTGGTGGGAGAGCAAGTTGCAGAAGGGAAGAAAAAAGTCGGATAACCTTTTTTCCTCTTGGTCTAGTTTTATTTCTGCATTGAAAGACCAATTTTACCCTTTGGGTTATAAAAAAAATGCATTAATGGAATGGCAATATCTAAGGCAAGGTAAAGGCCAAAATGTGCAAAGCTTCATTGAAGAATTTCGGAAACAAGCATTGGATTTGGGCATCTCATTAGATTTGCCCGAGACTGTAACTAAGTATGTTGGTGCGCTACATAGTTACATAAGACACTCACTGTTATCATTTGAGCCTACTATGATTGATGCCGCTAGCGTAAAGGTGATTCATCTTGAAATCTGAGTCAAGAATGACAGAGATGATCAAGCCAAGGAAACACCGTTCAACCCTCAGCATAGAAAATTCTAGAAGAAAGGCAAGGGGAAGGCTAAGAAGATTGTAACAGCCAAGAAAGAGGATGGAGCAACACCATCTTGCATGCATTGCAAGAGAGAAGGTCATGACGAGGACCATTGTTGGAAGCTACATCCAGAGCTGAGACCAAAGAGATTCAACAGAAAGGGAAAGCAGAAAACAGTGGAAACGACGCAACAGGACCTTGGATCAGATTTTGACAACGAGACATTGATCACAGTCATGGGCACAAGAGGTACACTTTCTATTAATAATACTTCTGATTCAATTGCAAGTACTAGTTCTTTGAATGAGCCTGTAAGTAATGAATGAAAGAGAATTGAATTATTCCACATTAGGGTTATTATAAAACACACAAAGGTAGAAACTCTATTCGATTCAGGATCCCAAGAATACTTAATCTCAAAGTCCTTAGTTAAAAAGTTAGGCCTCAAAACTAAGCCTCATCCGAGTCCATACCCGCTTGATTAGGTAAGCGATAAAGAAAAATTACAAGTAATGAAGCAGTGCAGGGCCAGATTTGTTATTGCTTCCAAATTAGTTGATGAGGTAGAGTTAGATGTTGTGCCTTTGGATATCTATGGAATTATCTTGGGAAGTCTGTATCTATATGACAAAAAGGCAGTTTTCTTTCAGTGTGAAAATAAATACCACCTCACAAAGGATGGGGTAGAATATATAGTCAGAGCTCATTATACGAAAGTTAGTGCTAGCCTTGTAAGTGCAAGATAGATTAAACGACTGGTTAATTCCAGTAAAGGGTACATGCTCATGGTAGTGAAAGAGAAAGAGGTCAAGACGACTGATGCTTTCAAAAGTTGTGATCTTAATCATAAGAAAGAATTGTTTGAAATTATTTCTAACTATGATAGATTGTTTCAGGAACTGAGAGGATTTCCCCCAAAATGGGAAATCCAACATAAGATCCATTTACAACAAGATTCTTCTTTACTGAATATTGGCATGTACCAGATGGCTTCTATCAAGATGGAGGAGATAAAGAAATAGGTGTAGGAATTTCTAAGCCAAGGGGTCATTAGACCGAGTTCTTCTCCGTGACGCTCATCGATCGTGTTGGTGCCAAAGAAAGATGGCACATGGAAAATGTGTGTAGATTGCATGGCGCTAAACAAAATTATGGTGAAGAATAGATACCCTCTCCCTCGCATTGACAAATTATTAGATCAGTTGAAAAATGTTGTCTATTTTACAAAACTCAATTTGCATAGTGGATATCACCACGTTAGAGTTACAAAACAAGACATTTGGAAGACTGCGTTCAAAACTAAGCAGGGGTTGTTTGAATGGATGGTGATGTCATTCAGATTGTGCAATGCTCTGACCACGTTTATGAGGGTAATGAATGATCTGTTTAGGCATTTTCTTGATAATTTTGTGCTTATGTATATGGACGATATTATTGTTTATAGTAGGACATGGGATGAACATGCATGTCATGTGAACAAAGTGCTTAATGTTCTAAAAAAAGAAAAATTGTATGTAAAACTGTCAAAGTGTGAGTTTTGGAAGACCTCTCTAGTTTATTTAGGTCACATAGTCATTAATGGGAAATTAAAAATAGATCCCTCCAAAGTAGATGTGATTATGAAGTTGCCAGATCCCACCAATGTTACATAGGTCCGAAGCTTTTTGGGTGTGGTACAGTATTGGATAAGGTTCATTGTGAACTTCTCTGTTATCACACCCCCCTTCCATGCATTGACAAGTGTGAAGTAGGCCTTTCACTGGGGAGGAAAACAATAGAAATCCTTCGACCTGTTGAAAGAGAAGATCAGCACAGCACTAGTGCTAGACTTACCAGACCTTCAACAACCTCTTGAGATTGAAACAAATGCCAGCGGATATGCCATGGGTGTTGTATTTATGTAGAAAAGAAAACTTGTATGTTACCATTTAGAGATTTTCTCCCAGGTTGTTGTGAATTATCCCACGTATGACAAGGAGTTGTATGCCTTGGTTCAGAGTGTAAAGAAGTGGAAACACTACTTGATCGGCAAGGAGACCATCATCCATATGGATCATCAGCCCTTGCAGTACCTTCATTCACAAACCAAGCTTCAACAAGCTTGTTATTTCAAATGGATGGGATTCCTCCAACAGTTTCATCTGGTAATAAATTACAAGAAGGGTGCCAACAACAAAGTAGCAAATATGCTTTCTCGCCTTCTATTTATGCATCTGTAGTTTTGCAAAATGCTTCTTTATCATTAGAAGTTTATGCTGAACAATATGCTAACGATGATGATCTTAAACATATTTATGCAAAACTAACTCGTGGATCACAGATGGACAATTATTATTTGCAGGAAAAACTATTGTACCACCTTGGAAAGTTGTGCATACCCATTAATGAAAGGGTACATGTAATCTGAGAGGCTCATACCTCTCTTGTGTCTAGTCATTTTGGGGTTGAAAAAACTTTATGTCATTTACATAGGTTTTGTTTTTGGCCTCATTTGAAAAACATTGTGACTAGCTTTGTAAAAGGTTGTGTGTTGTGTTCTGTTTTGAAGCCCTCTGAGTCGACCATGGGAAAGTGTATCCATGGATTTTGTAGGTGGTTTTCCTATGTATAGGAAAGGTCACGACTATTTGTATGTCGTCGTGGATCGTTTTAGTAAAATTTGTATTTTAATGCCTTGTAAAAAGCAGGTAAATGCTGAGCAGATTGCTTATCTTTTCTTTCAGCATGTTTGGGTCCATTTTGGGTTTCCCATATCTATTGTGTTAGATCAATATGCTCGCTTTCTTGGAGAGCTCTAGACCAGCTTGTGGAGAATGATGGACACTAAGCTGGAAAGAAGTATGACATTTCATCCATAGATCGATGGGCAGATAGAGGTCGTCAACCGCACTGTGGTACACTTGTTACGAGGCTATTGTGGAAAAAATCCCAAGTTGTGGGATGAACATCTTCCTTATGTGCAACCAAGAAGGACATTCATCCACACAGAGCTCACCATTCGAGACATGTTTTGGCTATGTACGAGATGATAGGGACAAAGAACGAAAGTTTATTCAGCGAATACAGGTGATTCATCAGGCAGTACAAGAGTAGTTGGAGAAGAGTCGGGCTCGGTATAAAGCTTGACATGATAAACACTGAGTTGACCATCAGTTTCATGTTGGGGATAAGGTATGGCTCCACATTAGCAAGGATAGAATGAAGGGAGAAGGAAAGAAATTGAGACCCATTCAATATGGTCCCTTCACCATACTGGCAAAGATTGGAGACAATGCTTTTCGTCTTGACTTGCCCGCCTATATGAAAATGTACTCAGTAGTAAATGTTGAAAACCTGAAGCTTTATGAACCTCCATTGATTATGGATACCGAAGAGGTTGCATAAATTCCTACAATGGATGATATATAGACAAGTTTCCCGAAGATATCATACTTGACAGGAAAACCAAAACTTCATGACAGGGAGATGTGGAGTATATTCATGTTGGCTTCAAAGGAATGCTTCTGAGTAAAGCTCGGTGGATGTAGAAAGAAAAAGTAAGGAAGAAATTTCCTCACTTCCCAATTGACTGAAAGGGATTTTAGCGGTCCAAACGCTCTTAGTGGGGAGGATTGATCCAAGTGGATATTTAAAAAGTACCAATGGCATGGTAAAAAGGCTCAAAACTTAAAATGGCATAAAATCTAAAAAAATTAAAATTGGCTCGAAGTGCTCATCATCCTGATTCCAATAGTGTAAACATCACTCAAATCTAAGTTTATATGAAGAAGTTAGAGAAAGTCAAATTTTATGTTTGACTTGGACAAGTGGCAAGAGGAGATGACGTGGAAGACACTCTTAGCAAATAGGGAAGCGCCAAGTGGGGGGGCACCATTGGTCCCGCATATCGCAAAAGGAAGAGGATGTGGCTTAAAGAAAATAGGCCCCAAGCAAGGCATGGTTGCGATGAGATAAATCACAATCGCCCATCACAAAAGGGAAAGGTTAAAGAATCGGCCCTTGAAGCAATCCAAGTTTTGATGCAATATATCGCAATTGCAGTTCGCAAAGGGTAAGCAGTAGCATATTGTACCAAACTTGGTTCCCATTGATTGCAATTTGCAACGTGATCTTTCGGATCTTACATATTATATATTGTGTTTAATAGCATGTCGGGTCCGCGGTTATCGCAGGGTACTTGTTGTAAGGGCTTGGGTCTGTCTGCTGATTGGAAACGCCGATAGTAAAAGTCACTAGGTTAAAATGCGCAGTTAAGGAAGTCTTCCATGTTTGAAAGGTTTGTTGCTACATACTATATGGGACCCGAGAATCTCTATCTTAAAACAAACTCGCCTGCTAAACTTTGTCGTTTGTTTAGAAATGCCTAGGAATTGAGGAGAATAGCCACCAACTTATATAAAGGACTACCTACATCGAAAAAAGGCTATACCGGCACAATAATTCAGAAACTCAGTGTGTACAATAGTAACCTAACATGGCAGTAGGTCGAGACCTCGTCTTGAGCAGCAGGGAGGTTCCCAGAGGGTGCAGAAAGTCGATTATCTAAATTGGGTATTCAGATAGGCATTTTTACACGATTTTTCGCCAGGATTTCAGTGGTATTGTCTGTTTCTGAAGCTGGTCTCTCCATTCTTCTTCCATATTCCAGATTTGAGGTATAAGGATTGTAAATGAATGTTGCTTGTACTTTTATCTCTTTTATTCCACTTAATGAAAGAAGGCCTCCCCACTATTGAGCAGGGCTCAAAGACGTAGTCCAAATTGGATGAACTCTGTAATCAAATCTTTGTGTCATGGTTTCTTGCTTATCATGTTATTTTCACATTGTTTTATATGATTTTAAGTTCCATGGTTAATAAGCTCTGTTCCATGTAATTCTGATGCATGTATAGGTAAAATATCTTGGATCACTGTGCCAACAAGACAATACCTAGTGCTAAATCTCGGTGATACCGGATGATGTATAGTGATATGATGATAAGTGATGTTAGGTGCTACATGATGCAGCTAGGTGTTACACGGTGCAATTGGATGCTAGTAACAATATCAAGGTATGATGCAAAAGTCGGTGAGGCCAAATTTTAGGGATATATCACAATGTTTGGATATTGAAGTTATCATGCTTTTGTTTCCATGAAATCGAATAATCAAGGAAGAAAGATGACTATGTCTTGGTTTGGGGATGTCAACAAAGGTCAAGGGTCTTTGTCTTGGGATTCATCAATTGGAATCTCTATAAGAAGAATTTGTGTGGGTTTTCCTCTCAAAGAGTGAGAGGTTTTGGCCCTGGCAGAAAGCCAATATCTTGTGTTCTCGTCAATTTTGTTTTGGTAACTATTTGATGAAGTAAGAAAACACACTCTAATAATAACAAGAGAAGATTGTGCTAAACAAGAAAATAAAAGGTACCTCACAAATAGTTATCATCATGAGAAGAATCTTATTAACCCAATTGCCCTAGATTCTTCAACAAGATATGATATGCCTACCTCATTGCATGAGAAATTGATGGAGACCATTAGTAACAGAGATGATCTACTTGAATGACCACAAGTGAGTATGAAAGTGAGGTTAAATGATATGTTCAATTGTGTGTTCTATTTCAAAGTACATGGGTGGTTTGTTATTTTTGTTATTTTTTCAATGCATTTATATATGACTACAATTGTTTAGTGCACAAGGCTAACACTAATATCCTTATGTGTACCTATATTACATAAATAATCACAGGCACATGAAGGCCCATCTATAACAACAATGATGTTTTTCAACACCACCGACTAAATTTTAAACTTGATTTTATAACTAATCAGTGAAATAATAAATCTTGATTTTGCATTTCCTATCTCCAAGTCTTTCTACAAATAATCAGTGAAAGAAGAAATCTTCTGAGAAATATTTCTTAAGTACAAGCATATCTTCCATGCTTTTCCTATGTTACTTTGTTACTTACTAGTATTATTTGTTACATAAGTTCGAATCCCATTCAATAGTTTAGTTGATTTCTTAACTATATTTGGTGTGTCGGTTGTGACTATTGATGAAGGTTATGGGGCTACAATAGCTAAAATGGGCATGAACAAACTCTAGGATTTAGATCTTCTTCGTGCTCATTGATTTTCCTTTTCAATCACATTTTTCAATATTTTGCTTTGTTAGAGTGAAAAAGTGTAACAACCTGAGTTAAAAATTCATGTAAAAAAAATATAAGACCAAGGTCATGGCACATGTATTCCAAGTTGAATGGTGGGAAAAAATCCTAGTGAGTGTTCATTTTTGTTTATTATGGCTAAGGAAATTGGCAAAGGCACAGGCAAAGGAAAATAGACATTAATTTGC
This sequence comes from Pinus taeda, assembly GCA_000404065.3. Lineage (NCBI taxonomy): Eukaryota > Viridiplantae > Streptophyta > Pinopsida > Pinales > Pinaceae > Pinus > Pinus taeda. The sequence goes on from APFE030090790.1 coordinate 180,539, forward strand.
ATTTTATTTATGAAAATAAAGGAAAATTGGAGAAAAGGAAGGTGAAAGGTCACAAGTTGCATGTGAGGAGGAAAATGAAAGAAAATAATGGAAAATAAAGAAAATAGAGGCCTCAATGATAAAAAGACTTTTGAGGATTAGTTCATGGCTTTTTGTCAGTATTAGCTTTTGTTAGTTCAGTTTTGGAGCTCTCATTTTCTACTCTCTCTCTCTCTCTCTCATACTCTTGAACACTTTGAGTTTACTTGGAGCACTCTTGGAGGAGTGTGGCATACTTTGGATTTGGAGCAAGAAGGCAAAGGAAGAGCAAGAAAGTGTAAGAGAACATTGGGATCAATAGTTGCAACGAGTTTTTCTTGTAGGTACTGAGTTGCATGTATGATTTCCTTGCTAGTTTTGGCATTCATGGCACATGCATGTGGTTTCTTGGTTATGATTTGTCATTGGCATGGAGGATTTCTAGGACTAACAATGGATTTTCCTAACCTTGCCATTTCTTAGATAGCCATGGTATTGTGGATTTTTCCTTTTGTTTTCTAATTAGTGCTCATGTTCCTTACAGTTGTGGGTTGAGTTACTAGTTCTTGGAAGCCTTGGTTAGACAAATGCTCTGGAAGCCCTGTAACAACTTGGGTTGAGTTACTAGTCCTAGAATCCTTGGTTTAAAAAACACTCTCAAATCCCTTGGTGGGTTGAGTTACTAGTCCTAGAATCCATGGTTGGAAAAACGATCTGGAAGCTTGGCAATAGTTGTGGGTTGCGTTACTAATCCTGGAAGCCCTGGTTGGAACAAACTCTCTCGAGCCATGGAAAACTTGGGTAGAGACCAATATGGTGATGGTTAGTGATGTCTGACCGTGAGGTGGAATCACTGGTTGAGGGTTGAGGTGTCTTTTCCTTTGGAAGCCCTAGTTTGGTTTTGTTTGATTTGTTTCATGAGATCCCACATTCATGCTTGGAATATGGCACGAGGGTGATTGGCTGAAAGAAACATTTGGTTAAGCCAATCTATAGTTGGGTGGTACGTGGAAGTCCCAAACCTAATTGAATTTTTCATATGTTAATAAGAGATCCTTTCCTCTTGTATATGATGGGTAAATATACTTGTTCATATGTGGCTTTTATGGTTGTTATATATTAGTTATTTCGGTTGAATATATGTTGGTTAAGAGGATATTTTATGATAGTATCGATGTATGGATCTCATCATGTTTTGATTAGAACAAAAATTAAAAATGAATATATGACCTAATAGATGATAATGCAACTATTGTGATAAGGCATCAATGCTTCCTTATGAAACTCAAATAAGTATGAGACCACTATGCTTAGATATGTTGTTATGGCCTGTAGATTACATATTTGTGACATGTTCGACGAAATGATTGTCATGGATAGTAGGGGTCAGTTCAATTACTTGTACCAATGATTGAATTACTAGCCTTATTCCATTTTTATTTATCAATTTGAAAGTTTCATGAAGTTATGGGCAGTGACCTGAGCCCTAGCCTTGAAAAGGTGGCATAAAATATGGGTTCACTGGCTCAAAACTGGCTGAAAAATTCCACAATCGCTGGCATGAATTGTTGTGGGAATGACTGGAAGGCCTCAGTCAAATGCATGCCTCATTATGGAAGAAACTAATGTTCTAGATCAGGGAAATGTCAAGTTGTCTCAGGTGTTGGTCACTTGGAAGGGTTGGTTGGCTCCTGAAGGTTTTGTAGCATGTATGGAAGGTCAAAATGGTTTTGTTTTATCGGTTCCACTTCCTTAACTATATGGTTAAATCACATCATAGTGGCCTCTCATCACATGTTTACCCCGACGGACCGGTTAACTTGGGTAAATGTGGGAGGAGGATGGTTACAGAGTGGTATCAGAGCATTGGTTCAACACTTGGATCGGATGGGCGGAATGTGTTTGTCATGCATACATGTCAGTTTCATATGTGTTCTTTATGCTTATGGTTTATGTGCTTATTATCTATGCATGGCGGTGATCATTTTTATAGTTGTGTTGACATGTAGGAGTTGATGATGTTGTTGTTGGGATGTGTTTTTTATGAATGCATGTCAGTTGTATATGTGTTTGTTATGCATGTCAGTGTCTATATGTTGTTATGCATGCATAATTATGGGCATGGTTTCCATGCATGAGGTCATTGTATGCATTTTAGGTCATCATGATGTTGTTGGTATGTTATAACGTCGATGTGTTGGTTGAGATAGAGTAGGAGATACATACCATCAAAGTGAGGTTGTGGCACTAGACTTCAGGGTAAGAGAAGATAATCATACAAGTTTGTATGTTTGACATGCATGTATGTTGGTTAATGGTTGTTATATACATTAGGGTTATATACATGTTTTCCATTCTATTGATGTTGTGGTTACATGTATAATAAATTCTATTTGATCAGTGTAGTCATATGCATATATGTCGGATAGTCATGAATTTGTTGTTGTATGCATTGTGGTCATATGCATGATTATTATGGCCACTGCATTTAAGATATTGATGTATATGTATCATGTTAATGTGGATTGGCCTGTGCAGATGGTTATGGTTGTGATATTCAAGTACGAGTTGATATTGTTGTGATATTACGTCATACTAATCTGGACTAACTTGTGTAGATGTGATAGCCTCCCTGAGAGACATTGAGGTATGAGTTTGATTATGTCATCTATTTGGTGTTTGAATGTTTGATTATGTCATCTATTTGGTGTTTGAATGTTTGATTATGTCGTTTATTAGATGTTGAGTGTTTGGTGTATATTATGTCATCTATCTATTGACTGAATGTTTGACTACTTGCATGATATGAGTATGTGTCTATAACATTGCATGAAGGAATGATCTTGTTTTAAGAAGGTTGTACTAACACATATGTGTTGAGATAATTGATATGTGCTTGAGTGTAAGTAGGTGTTAGTTGTAGTAGTATGAGTAATGATTGTTAGTTAATTATGACATGGTTGTTAGTCTTGGAAAAGATTGATTTCAATTAATAGACATGATGTTTTTATCCTTGGAATATGTGGTTGACATGTGTAAACAGTTTCAGGGAAACATGCTCGGTATTAGCATGAAAAGGTAATAGTTGATTTATTTATATAACTATTCGTTGGGTGATGTGACAGTACATAGTAAGACTTAGTTGCAGCAAGGTAAAGGTAAAAGAAAGGAATTGGGTGAGAATTCCTTTGGCTATGTTTGGAAATTGTAATTCCAAATGAATGAATGCTTTGAATACATGAAGTCTTCTTAACCTATATTTTTTCTGACATTATGTGGATATATGTTATATTCCTGAACATGTATTTGGTAGGTATAACAACTAGTTTCCAGTTATAGTTGGATATGTCAAGGGAATTGGATTCCCTTGAGAGATATCATGTATGTGTTCAATTACAAGGCAATGTGCTTATCATGACAAGGTAAGGTAACTAGTATATTGTATATTTATTTATGCACTGGCAATTGTGTGTTTATAGCAGTATGATGCAGGGAATTGTATGGAAAAGAGACTGCCATGAAATCTTGAAGAAGGCTCAGGTTGGGCTTTCCCTTGGAAGCATTGGGAACCCATGGGGATTAAGTCATGGTTTTTGTTGCTAGTTTTGTGCTTTCGATATTTTGTGACTTGTTTGTGCTTGATTTGCAGTTTTTTGTATGACTGGTGCATGGCCATTGCACTTTTTTTTGTGGTTTCGTACTTCTATTGGTTTTTCGTGGTTTTCTTCTTGGTTGCTTTTGGTTCTTACCTTTTTATGTTTTGAGGGTCTTGGGATTTGGTTGGGGAAGGAGGAGTTTAATGGCACTCGTGGAGAGCTTAATGAAACCCAACAGGTAATGTAAGAGTCGGATGAAGTCAGTGCATATAAGGGAAGTTGAAGGCAAGAGTATGACAGTCAGTTAGATTGGTTGGGTCCATTAGGATAAATTGACAGTAGTAGGATAGTCATGAGAAGGGTAGCGAAAAGGTGAAGTAAATGGATTTGAGGCATTAGATGCCTTGGCTATGTTGGGGATCGTTGTTCTCACTGTTGTACATGCGTTGCACATATAAAGGGAGTTCTCTTAACCTTGATCTTATGATATCTGGTAATTATGCTGTGATCATGATTATGTTGATGATTATGTGTGTGTGTGTGTCGTTGTCTAACAAGTTCATCAAGGATCATGATTGTTTATGTTAATATTTGTATGCATGTATGTATGTATGTGTGTCGTTGTTTGACATGGTTGTCAGGGATCATTCTTGTGGAGGAATGATTTATTATGCAGGTGAATGGCATGAAGAGGTTCCTGGTCTTATGAGGAATTGAGTGGGAAGAGTGGCCCTACAAGATCTATGAGGTTAGCATCATATGGATATGTTTTGATATTATGTGATTATATTATGCCTATGTTTATGCTATGGCAGGTAATGCTAAGGGATACATCAACAAAATACAAGTAGCATGCTTTGTGACATGCTGGGATAAGCATGGATAAGACACTAGAATCAAGGTAGATTGGTAAGGACAGTGTGGTCTTAGGATGTGCAATATTGGTGTTGTGTACATGAAGCATATGTAGTATTGTGTACATATGGTGTAGTTTGCATGTTGCACATGTTGTATTGCATACCTAGGGTGTTGTGTGCATGTTGCATATGCAGTGCTGGGTATAGATGATGATGCTATGTACATGTTGGATATGCAGTGTTGTGTACATATTGTACCATGCACATGTTGGATATGTGGTGTTGTGTGCATATGGTGTTGTGCTCATCTTGGATATCCGATAATACATATGGTGCTATGTGCATGTTGGATATCCGATGATGTGTACATATGGTGCTATGTGCATGTTGTATATGCAGTGCTATGTATATACGGTGTTGTATGCATGTTTTACATGTGGTGCTATGTACATATGGTGTTGTACGTATGATTGTACATGTGGTTATCTGTGCATGTGATGTTGTGTACATGTTGTACATGTGGTTTTGTGTACATGTCATGCATGCCGTGTTATGTATATGTGGTGACTTGTACATGTTTTGCATGTGGTGTTGTGTACATGTGGTGTGGTGTACATGTGGCATTGTGTACACGTTGTGCAATTGGTGGCGTATACATGTGATGTTGTGCACATGTTATGCAAGTGGTGTTGTGTATAGGTGGTACTATGTACATGTTGTACATGTGGTACTAGTGTACGTGTGCTATTGTGTGCATGTTGTACATGTTGGGTTGTGTACATGGGGTATTGTGTTACATGTATTGTGTATATGTTGTATTGTGATGTGTGTAGTCATCATGTTGTATCTTGTATACGTATATGTACTGTGTTGTACAATGGGTGTAGTTGTATGTGTTGTATTGTACACCAGGTGTAGTTGTATGTGTTGTATTATACACCGGGTGTAGTTGTATGTGTTGTGTTGCATGTTGGGTGTAGATGTCTGTATTGTGTGGTGTTTTATGCCGTGTGTGGTTGTATGTGTGGTGTACACTATGTGTATGTGTATGTGGTTGAAGAGAAGAGAAGTATTGGGTGCTTGTTGGGTGTGGAAAACGATCTGATGTGTGTACAAAAAGGACAAATGACAAAGATAGAACTAAAGAACTGATTAAAGGATAAGTATCAATATTTTATTTCAGTTTTATTATGCATGTGATCTATGATTCTGATTTATGATGGTTACATGTGATCTATGATTTTGGTTTATGATGATTGCATGGGATTCATGATTTTGATCTATGATGGTTTTGGTTTGAGGTAACCGAATGTGATATGTTTATACATGATGATTTGGTCAATAGCTCGTTCAACTTGTTGTGACAGGAAGTGAACAAAATTATAAGTGTACCTTATTGACGAGCCACCGATGAGGTATGATGTGAATTTATTTCAATTTATTTTAAATCTAATGGAAATTATGTGCTTGGTACAGGAAAGCAAGAAAATGCTCAGTTGGGTGGTTAAAACCGACTACAAGAATTAGTTGTGTCAGTGAAAGGAATTGGAACATGCAGAAGTATGTTGGTAAAGCACTTCAAGAGAAGGGCCATTGTGGGACACTGATACTCAATAGTGTTCATTGATTTCCATGCGCATGCTATGACCAGTAGGATGGTGTTAAGGCAGGGATATGCCTTGGTTTTTGGTCTTCCAATGTGAGGAAACCTTGCCAAGGGAAGGGTTGCCTGAGGGACTGTGTAGCAAATAAGGGTGCCCATGAAACTTGGAAGGTGTGTGACTACACAAAAGGGGGTGACTGGATTTCCCGAGGGACTGTGTAGCAGAGAAGGGAAGGTCATGGATGGATTTTTTTTGGTCATTAGCATTGCCAGATGGAATCAGATGCACATTAGGAGTGCTCCCTGGAACAATGAGACTGTAACTGTTCACTGAGAGGACAATTTGCGCAGGATTGTAGCATTGGACATTGGATGCGTCTTTGACTTTGGAAGTGGATTCTGGACATCTTAGGAAAAAGGTGAATCCTAGTATTACTTTGAGGGTGGAGGTGTGAGCCTATAGATTCCCTTGTTGCTTATACATGCATCATATCCTTATTTGTTGGTTGAGAAAACATGCATATGTGTATATTATTATAAATATTGTATCGAGCTATGTTTATAAATCTCATAGACAGTATGGCTATTTGTTTGTTGAAGGAAATGTGCATGAGAGTATATGTGGTTATTATATAAATATCGTAATGAGTTGTGTTATAAAGCTCCAGTAAATGGTATGTTTGTCATGTTTTCAGCAGAGGTCGTTGTAAATACTTTAACGAGATGTGTTATAAAGATCCATAGGAAGTATATTTTGGTTTTCAGCGGTCTCACTATTTATAGGTGTCATTGAACACCGAGGACGACGTTCCCCTAAGGGGAAGGGTTTTGTAACAACCCCAATTAAAAATTCATGTAAAAAAATAAAATAAGACAAAGGTCATGGGACATGTATTACAAGCTAAATGGTGGGAAAAGCATCCTAGTGGTTGTTCATTTTGGTTTATTATGGCTAAGGAAATTGGCAAAGGCATTGGCAAAGGCAAAGAGACATTAATTGACATTTTAGTTAGGAAAATAAAGGAAAATTGGAGAAAAGGAAGATGAAAGGTCACATGTTGCATGTGAGGAGGAAAATAATGGAAAATGAAGAAAATAGAGGCCTCAATGATAAAAAGGCTTCTAAGGATTAGCTCATGGTCTTTTTTAGTGTTAGATTTCGTCAGATTAGTTTTGGAGCTCTCATTTTCTACTCTTTGTCTCTCTCATACTCTTGGACACCTAGATTTTTCTTGGAACACTCTTGGAAGAGTGTGGAATAATTGGGATTTGGAGCAAGAAGCTAAAGGAAGAGAAGGAAAGTGCAAAAGGACATCGAGATCAGCAGCTACAACAGTTTTTGCTTGCAGGTACTGAGTTGCATGTATGATTTCCTTACTAGTTTTGGCATGCATGGCACATGCATGTGGTTTCTTGGTTATGATATGTCATTGGCACGTAGGATTGCCTAGATTGACGATGGATTTACCTAGCCTTGCCATTTCCTGGATAACCATAGCGTTGTGGGTTTTCCCTTATGTTTTCTGATTGGTGCTCATGTTCCTTATGGTTGTGGGTTGAGTTATTATTTCCAGGAAGCCTTAGTTGGACAAACGCTCTGGAAGTCTTGTAACAACTTGGGTTGAGTAACTAGTCCTGAAACCCTTGGTTGGAAAAATGCTCTAGAAGACCTTGGTGGGTTGAGCTAGTATTCCTGGAATCCCTGGTTGGACAAATGCTCTGGAATATCGACAATAGTTGTGGGTTGAGTTATTAGTCCTGGAAGCCCTGGTAGGAACACGTAACAATCCTAGTCAAAATTCCAAGAGACGGGAGTCTCGGTCAGGGCCTAGTGATCTGGTGTGGATTGTGGTAAATCCTAGAGACTAGGAGACATGCTAATTCCTCATGGTGTAGCCGGAGAAACTCTGGTGGCATCCATGCTTGTTTTGGCCTAGTGATCTGGTGAGGATTGCAGTAAAGCCTGGTTCTGTTGATGAGAGTGAGGTGGTGTAGCCTCGGGAAGCCCCGATTGATTTTTGGTTATGAGTCCCATATTTAAGCTTGGAATATGGCACGGGGGTGACTAGCTAAAAGAAATATTTGGTTCAGTCAATCTACAGTCGGGTGGTTTGTGGAAGTCCCATACCCAGTTGGATTTTGTATCCATTAATAAGAGTTCCTTTCCTTGGTATTTTATGAGCAAATGTATTGGTTCATATGTGGCATTTATGACTGATGTATCCTATTATTTTGTTGTTTATATGTCGATTTTTGAGTATGTTTTATGACAGTAATGATGTATGGATTTCATCATGTTTTGATTTGTAAATGAAGGAACAATGAATATATGACCTAAGAGATGATAATGCAACTAATGTGATAAGGCATCAATGCTTCTTAGAGATTCTCAAATAAGTATGAGACCCCTATGCTCAGATCTGTGGTTATGACCTGTAGGTTGCATATTCGTGACATGTTTGACAAAATACCTGTCATGGCTAGTAGGGGTCCAATCAAGCCTTTGTTCAAATATTTGCATTTGTATCATTGTCTCAATGTTACTTTTCATTCCTAAAGGTTTCATGGAGTTTTGGGCTGTGGCTTGAGTCTTAGCCTTGAAAATGTGGCATGGAATTTGGGGTCTTAGGCTCAGAACTAGCTGAAAAAGACCCCAATCACTTGCATGCCCATGTTATGAGAGCAATCGTAGGGCCCCAGTTGCATGCATGCCCATGTTATGAGAGCAATCGTAGGGCCCTAGTTGCATGCATGCCCATGTCATGGGAGCAACTGAGGCTCTAGGCCGTGAAGTGTCAATTTGTCTTAGGGATTGATTACCTTGAAGGGTTTGTTGGCTCCTATACGTTTTGTGACATGTGTAGAAGATCAGATTGGTTGTGTTGTGTTAGTTCTAATTCCCTAACTATATATGGGGAGTTGAATCAGATTGTAGTAGCCTCTAGTCACATTTTTACCCCAATAGACTGGTTAACTTGGATAAATGTGGGAGGAGGGTGTTACAGAGTGGTATCAGAGCATTATTAACCCCTTGGACTGGATGGGCGGTTTGTTGGCCATGCATTCATGTCGGTTTCATATGTGTTCCTTATACTTGTGATATATGTACGTGTTATGTATACATGGTGTTGGTCATTTTTACGTTTGTGTCGCCATGTGGAAGTTAATGGTGTGTTGTTGGATGTGTTTATCATGAGTATAGGTCAGTTATGCACTGGTTGTGCATGACAGTGTTTGTATGTATCGTGTGTGCATGCATGTTGTACGTCTGTTGATTATGCATACATTGACATGGTTGTAGTTGTCATGCATGAGGTCATGATGTGTGGTTGATAGGGTCATGCATTGATGACTAGACTATGGTTAGGGTGATATCTATATGTTGTTATGATTATGTTTATACATGTATTTTGCTAATCTGGTTGATCTTACAAACGAAATATCCTCCCTGAGCGACACTGAGGTATGTTGATTATGTTTATGTTTTGACTTAGCTAACATGGTATGTTTGGCAAAAAAGAGACCAAGATGACTAGTAGGATGGTATACTACAGTTCACGAGACTCTCCCTATGGATCAGATGAGTAGCGTGGTGTTGGGAACTCTTCTATCTTAGCAGACACATTGAGAATATTGAAGGAAGAATTAAGAAGTTGCAAGGAAAATAATGAGAGAATCATGTAGGCACAGGAGAAACAAGAAAAATTCAATGCAGTAATCCTTCGGAGTTTGTCAAAATTGTAGAGACAAGGGCCACTTCAAATCAGCCATGGATAGGAGGATAGAACAAATGGGGAATATGGCAGTAGATCTCATGGTGGGCACATTTTGGATTGGGATGAACGCTTAGAGATGGCAGGTTCTTGGATACTTCATATCTGAGAGGTGATGGACACAAGTATTATTCGAGTTCTAGTTCCAACGGGAACTATGATCGTCATCGTTATCATCATTATAGGAGGAGTAGAAGGGGATATTTGTTGGGTGAATTTAAGAAATCTAAGCCACCTAATTTTGATGGATATTTGAAGAAGTCGGAAGATGCAGAGGCTTGGTTACTTGGGATGAAGAATTTCACGAACTGCATGATTACTCAAAAAACATGAAGACCATGATAGCGACATTCAGTCTTAAAGGTAAAGCTAATATCTAGTGGGAAGATGTAAGATAGGTTAGAGACATTAGGATGGAGGAGTTGAGTTGGAGTGAACTCAAAATACTTTTCAGGAAGAAATACTTGTCAAAAAAGTACCACGACAGTAAGGCCAAATAATTTTACGAGCTAAAGAAGGGATCGATGATAGATGAGGAGCATACGACTAAGTTCCTCGAGCTATTAAGGTATGTATTGTATCTTAAGGATACGAAGTCTAAAGTTCAAAGATTTGTTAGTGTATTTCCCATTAGATTTTAGAGATCAGATTGAGTATGATGAGCCTCGATCACTTGAGGAAGTTATTGGGAAATTGAAGCATTGATATGAGTATTCAAAGCATAAGAATGAATCTCAACAAGGATGGAAATGCAAAGATAAAGGTAAATGGCAGCTGAAAATAACAAGGCCTCAGAATGCAGAAGAAGAAAAAAATGTTGCGCCATACAAGAAGTTCAATGTAGCTAGAAAGGGACATGGGTCATAACAACATAATAGAGGTGATGGTATAGGATGGCTGGAGTGTTGGATGTGTGGTAAGGAACATATTGAGAGATATTTTCCATAGAATCATGGTGGTAGGCCTAAGATCTATAGTACATAAGAGGAATAGACTATTGGGGATGTTGGGTAGAGCATTCCTCGTATCTATGCAGCACTCGATAAAAAGAAGGAAGAACACCAGGAAACTGTTATCGAGATGGATGGTAAGCTTTGGAATCAAGTTGTTTCCATTTTGATTGAGCATGGATATAATTATGGTTATGTTAGTCCTGACCTAGTGGATAAGTGTGGTTTGAATAAAGAAGTGCATGCATAATCTCGTTAGTGAAGTTGGCTACAGATACAAATAAGAGAGTATATCATCAGGTTAGAGCTTGTGCATTTGAGTTGAATGGTATGCCTACATCACCACATTTGAATGTATTTCCATTGGGGTCATATAGTATGTTATTGGGTATGGATTGGATTTATCTTCATAGGAACAAGTGGATTGTTATGACAAAGCCATTGAGTGCTTGAATGACAATGGAGAACAAAGAATATTAAAGGGTAAGAAGAAGGCAACATCAGTTAGAATGGTTACAACTATGCAGACAAAGCGCAGTCACAGAAAAGGGTGTGTGTTATTTGCAGTGCATATTTATAATGACAAAGGTAAGGATGTTGAAAATATGTGAGGTATTGAGCAGGTATCCGATCTTGTAGTAGTTTTATAATGTGTTTCCAATAGATATTTCAGAGTTGCCTCCTCATAGGGAAGTAAATTTTTTTATTGAGTTAGTACTAGGGGCAAAACCAACATCAAAGACACCATATAGGATGAGCACTCTAGAGTTGGTGGAGTTGAAGTTGTAGTTGAAGGAGATGCTTGAAAAGGGATACATTAGGCCAAGTGTATCAACTTGTGGTGCATCAATGTTGTTTGTGAAGAATAAGGATGGTACTCCTAGGTTATGCATTGATTATAGGCAGTTGAAAAAAGTGACCATCAAGAACAGTTATCCATTGCCAAGGATTCATGACTTGTTTCATCAATTGAAGGGAACATCAATGTTCTCAAAGATTGATCTGAGATCGGGATATCATTAGGTATGCATTAAATAAGAGGACATCTACAAGACAACTTTTCAGGCCAGGTACGGGCATTATGAGTTTGTTGTAGTTCCTTTTGGTTTGACTAATACTCTTGCTACCTTTATGTGCTTGATGAATAGTGTGTTGCATCATTATTTGGACATGTTTTTTATTGTGTTCATTTATGATATCTTGATATATTCTAAAAATGAGGAAGAGCATGTCAAGAATTTAGCAGCATTGTTGAGAGAGCATCAGTTTTACGCTGAGCTTAGAAAATGCAGTTTCTTTCAGAAAAAGGTACATTACTTGAGGCATGTGGTCTCCAAGGAAGGTATAGCATTAGATCCAGAGAAGATAAGGGCTATCATGGAGTGGGAATCTCCTATAAATGTGGAATAGGTAAGCTCATTTATGGACCTAGCAGGTTATTATAGGAGGTTCATCAGGAACTTCTCTAAAATTGCATATCCTATTATTTCATTGCAGAGGCAAGGTAAGAAATTTGAATGGACAGAGGAATGTGGAACAAGTTTTGAGCAGTTAAAGAAGTTGTTAACAAATGCTCCAATGTTAAATAATGTGTATCCAGACAAGGAGTTTGTGGTATGTACAGATGCCTGCAAGAGAGGACTTGGTGGATTTCTTATGTAGGAAGGACATGTGGTATGTTATTAATCAAGGAAACTAAATTAGTACGAGCAAAATTATCCTACACATGATCTTGAGCTGGCAATGATCGTTCATGCATTGAAAATTTGGAGGCATTATCTTCTTGGCAGGATGTTTTTATTGATGAGTGATCATAGTGGGTTGAGATACTTATTCGATCAGCCAAACTTGAATGCTAGGTAAGCTAGATGGTTGGCCACAATTGGTGAGTTTGACTTTGAGATCAGGTACCTCAAGGGTAAGGAGAATAGGGCTACAGATGCTTTTAGAAAGCGAATATAGGTGAATCATATAGTACCAATGAGTTCTCATGGGACAGAGTTACAAGATCAGATCTTACAAGCAGGTCAGCAAGATGACAAGTACACAAAGCTTATGCACATGTTACAACAAAGTATAGGTACAGGTACATGTGAAGCTACAAGTAATCAAGATGTGGACTATCATCTTAAAACATATAGCTTGTTCAGATTTAGGGACAAGATATATGTGACAGACAAATGTGAACTCAAGAAGCTCATCTTGAGGGAATTTCAGGCTAAGTCGTATTCAGGTGACCCAGGATATCAAAAGACATTGAAAGCAGTGAAGAAGCTTTATCATTGGCCGAATCTGGAGAAGGACGTGTTAGAGTTTTCGACTAGATTCATGGATTTTCAATAGGTAAAGGCGGAATGTAAGCATCCAGGTGGACTACTATAGCCGATTGTGATTCTAAAGTGGAAGTGGGAGGTCATTTCGATGGATTTTATCACAGGTTTGTTGAGGACATCTAGATAACATGATTTCATCATGGTTGTGGTGGAAAGGTTGAAAACGGTAGTGCACTTCATTCCAGTGAAGTCTACTTATTTAGCTAGTGATGTAGCATAGGTCTCCATCAAAGATGCGGTCAGATTGCATGGTGTTCCGAAGAATTGTGTCAGATAGGTATGTTAGGTTCATTTCCAAGTTTTGGAAGGATTTGTTTGCAGGTTTGGGGACAAAGTTGGCCTTCAGTACAACATATCATCTACAGATAGATGGACACACAAAGAATCAACATGATATTGGAGGAAATGTTGAGGATGTATGTGATGCATCAGTAGCAGAAGTGGGAAGAGTATCTTCCACTAGTCAAGTTTGCTTATAATAATGGGTATCAATAATATCTTAGGATCTGGGTTCATTTGAGGCATTGTATGGGCAGAGTTGTAATACTCCCATCAGTTGGAGTGATCCAGTTAACAGGGTGTTGATTGGGTTGAACATGTTAGCAGAAATGGAATGGGAAATGCAGGTAATAAAGAAGAATCTGAAGACAACACAGGACAGATAGAAAATTTATTCAAACTAGAATAGGTTGTTTAAGGAGTTTCAGGTTGGGGAACGGGTGTACTTGCGCATCAAGCCGAAGAAAATCTCCTTTCATATTGGATCATGTGCCAAGATGGAACCTCAATTTTGTGGAACTTTCAAGATTCTTGAAAGGAATGGACCAGTAGCCTATCAAATTGTACTACCTCCAACAGTGAAAGTTTGTGATGTTTTCCATGTGTCATTGCTTAAGAAATATGTTAAAGATGTTGATCATGTGATTGAATGGTCTGTATTACAGGTGGATCCAGATGGAAAATTCCATCTAGAATCTTAGTGTATATTGTAGAGTAAAATTCTCATGCTCCAGAACCTAGAAATCAAGCAGGTTAAAGTGCAATGGAAGCACTTTGGGCTCGATGAAGCTACATGGGAGATGTCAGATCAGATGTGGGATATGTATCCTTCTCTACTCGTTGGTTGAGCGAATGTTTTTGATATATGATTTTGTATGATGTTTTGGTATATGTACATATGTATATGGATGTGAATACTGACATGAGATGTGTTATAAAGCTTCAATAAGAGGTTGGGTATCATGTCATTATGGTTGTAATGTTGTTATGTTGTCATGTTGGTTTTATTTTCAGCAGGTTGAACAATGTAAATACTACATCGAGCTAAGTTATAAAGCTCCATGGGCAGTATGTTTTGCTTGCAGCAGTTTTGCTGGTTGTAGGTGTCATTGAACACCGAGGACGATGTTCCCCCAAGCGGGAGGGTTCTGTAACAACCTTGGCAAAAATTCCATGTAATAATAGTTAATAAAGGCAAAATAATAACCACAGTTATGGGACACTTATTCCAAGTTGAATGTTGGGCAAAAACATCCTAGTGTGGGTTTTCATTTGGTTTATTATGGCTAAGGAAAATGGAAAAGGCAATGGAAAAGTGGTTTATTATGGCTAAGGAAAATGGAAAAGGCAATGACAAAGGCTTTGGAAAGGCACGAGGCATTAATTTGCATTTTATTTATGAAAATAAAGGAAATTAGGAGAAAAAGAAGGTGAAAGGTCACAGGTTGCATGTGAGGAGGAAAATGAAGGAAAATAATGGAAAATTGAAGAAAATAGAGGCCTCACTAATAAAAAGGATTTTGAGGATCAGTTTGTACCTTTTTGTCAGTTCAGTTTTGGAGATCTCTCTCTATTCTCTCTCTCACACTCTTGGACACTTAGACTTTTCTTGGAGCACTTCAGCATTGAATCAAGGAAAGCAAAGAAAGCAAGAGGAAGCAAAGATCAAGCAAGTAAGAGTAGGATCAAGCAACCACATTGGTATTATTTGTACGTATCGATTTGCATGTGTGATTTCCTTGCTAGTTTTGGCATGCATGGTCATGCATGTGTGTTCTTGGTTCTCTTGCTTTCATGGGCATGCGTTTTTCCAGGTGTGAAAATGTTCTTCAGCCTTGCCTTTCCATTTTCGGATAGCCATGGTGTGATGGGTTCTCATGTTTTTGTTTCAGTTGGATTTTTAGATGGATTCGAAACTGAGTAAGGTGGATCTCTAAAAGAAAGAACACACGAACTAGTGACCACTGAACCAAAGTGTGGGTTGTGGTAAAGCTGGATTTTGTGTTACCTCGCTGGGCCTAGGAATCCTCAACCATTGAATAGCGGGATATATGGTAAATATTAGAGGTGAGTGCTCTCCATCAAGCCTAGGAATCCCGAGATGTGATATACGGTAAAACCAAGAGGGTGGAGTCTCGATTGGGCCTAAGAATCCTGAGATGTGATATATAGTAAAGCCTAGAGACTAGAGTCTCAGTTAGGTCCTAATGATTCGGTGTGGATTGCGGTAATTCCTAGAGGCTAGGAGACAGGAAAATTCCTCACAATGTAGGTGGAGAAACTCTGGTCGAATCCATGCTTGTTTTGGCCTAGTGATCTAGTGAGGATTATGGTAAAGCATGTTTCTATTAATGAGGGTGATGTGGTGTAGCCTTAGTAAACCCTGGTTGACTTTTGGTTATGAGTCCCATATTCACGCTTGGAATATGGCATGGGGGTGATTGGTTGAAAGAAATATTTGGTTTGGCCAATCTATGATCAGGTGGTTCGTGGAAGTCCCATACTCGGTTAGAATTTGCATCCATTAATAAGAGTTCCTTTCCTTAGTATTTTATGAGAAAATGTATTGGTTAATATGTGGTATTTATGGATGTGTATCCCTATTATTTATGTTGTTTGTATGTTAGTTATGAGTATGTTTTATGACAATAATGATGTATGGATTTCATCATGTTTTGATTTGTAAATGAAGAAAAAATGAATATATGACCTAATAGATGATAATGCAGCTAATGTGATAAGGTATCAATGCTTCTTAGCGATTCTTAGATAAGTATGAGACCCCTATGCTCAGATCTGTTGTTATGACTTGTAGATTGCATATCCATGATATGTTTGACAAAAATGCTTGACATGGCTAGTAGGGGTCCAGTCAAGTATTTGTTCAAATATTTGCATTTGTATCATTTTATCGATGTTAATTTCCATTCTTGAAGGTTTCATGGAGTTCTGGGTAGTGGCTTGAGTCTTGGCCCTGAAACGGTGGCACAAAATCTGGGGTTGCAGGCTCAAAACTAGCTGAAAAAGACCCCAATCGCTTGCATGCCCATGCTATGAGAGCGAATGGAGGGACCAAATTGCATGCATGCCCATGTCATGGGAGCAACTGAGGCTCTAAGGTAATGAAGTGTCAATTTGTCTTAGGAGTTGATCACCTAGAAGGGTTGATTGGCTCCTCTAGGTTCTGTGACATGTGCAGAAGGTCAGATTGGTTGTGTTGTGTTGGCTACACTTCCCTAACTATACATGGGGAGTTAAATCATATTTTAGTAGCCTCTCATCACATATTTACCTATCAGATCAGTTAACTTGGGTAAATGTGGAAGGAGGGTGTTATAGAACAAACACTCTGGAGCCCTGGACAGCCTGGGTAGAGACCAATCTAGTGATGGTTAGTGATGTTTGGTCGTGAGGTGGAATCAATGGTCGAGGGTTGAGGTGGCTTGGACTCTGGAAGCCCTGGTTTGGTTTTGTTTG
Source organism: Pinus taeda (assembly GCA_000404065.3). NCBI lineage: Eukaryota > Viridiplantae > Streptophyta > Pinopsida > Pinales > Pinaceae > Pinus > Pinus taeda. The sequence continues at coordinate 197,425 of APFE030090790.1, forward strand.
ATTTGTTCCATGAGATCCCACATTCATGCTTGGAATATGACACAGGGGTGATTGGTTGAGAGAAATATTTGGTTTAGCCAATGTATGGTCGAGTGGTATGTGGAAGTCCCAGACTTGGTTAAATTTTGCATATGTTAATAAGATATCATTTCCTCTTGTATTTGATGGGTAAATATACTTATTCATATGTGGTTTTTATGGTTGTTATATCTTTTTTATTTATGTTGAACACATGTTGGTTAAGACGACGTTTTACGACAATCTTGATGTATGGCCCTAATCATGTTTTGAATAGAACACAAATGAACGATGAATAGATGACCTAATACATGATAATGCATCTATTGTGATAAGGCGTAAATGCTCCCTTGTGAATCTCAAATAAGTATGAGACCCCAATGCTTAGATATGTTGTTATGACCTGTAGATTACATATTTGTGACATGTTTGACGAAATGTATGTCATGGCTAGTAGGGGTAAGATCAAGTAATTTTACCAATAATTGAATTAATAGCCTTATTCCATTGTTATTTATCATTTCTAAAAGTTTCATGAAGTTTTGGGCAGTGGCCTGAGCCTTGTCCCTGAAAAAGTGGCACATAATCTAGGGTCGTTGGGTCAAAACTAGTTGAAAAAGTCCATAATCATTGGCATGCCTTGTTGTGGGAGCAACAGGAAGGTGTCAGTCACATGCGTGGCTCGTCATGGGAGTGGATGAAGGTCCAGATCAATGAAATGACAATTTGTCTTAGGGGTTGGTCACCTGGAAGGGTTGGTTGGCTCTTGAAGGTTTTGTAGCATGTGTGGAAGGTCAGAATGGTTTTGTTTTGTCATTTCCACTTCCTTATCTGTAGATGGGGAGTTGAATCACATCATAGTAGCCTTTAGTCACATGTTTACCTCAACAGACTGGTTAACTTGGGTAAATGTGGGAGAAGGGTGGTTACAAAAATGATATCCCTCGTGGTCATATGTAATTTGTGAAGTCCGATAGGTCCAACTCCTAATATGTACCTCTAACTTCCATTTCTATCACCTTCTTGTTCTTAACATGCACCTTTTCAATTTGTAACTTATCTCCATATTTATCATAGTGAGTATTAAGCATGGTTAATGATCAATTTTCAAACATAGTTGGATTCTCTGTAGCAAATTATTCCATTATTCTCTGACTTTCTACAAGACATAATGCTACCTAGCCAAGGAATGTAACACTATCTACTTCTATATCGGTGGGTCCTTCTACTTGTTACGATCATTTTTTACTAGAATTTTGTTAATCCATGATGAATTAACAACATGATATTTTTCCAAATTAACAAGAGGGGTTGGATTTTCACCATCATCTCCACCAAGATTTCATTCATTACTCTCTCCTCTTCCTATAGTTGTCTCTTGTTTCCTAAGTTCCAGGGAGGAACTACGATGAGTTGGTTGAGCCAATGAGGATTGTACATTTGTATGGTTTTTTCCTCTTTGTCTACTTTTCCCCTTTTTTCCCGAGTTAGTGTTAACTTGTGTGAGTAAATCATCATGCTATATAATTTTTTCTCTGCTTTTCTCTTGATGTCTATACGTTGTTATCTCCAATTCCCTCTGCAATCTTAGTAAATAGGTTTCTATATCTTAGTAATGATAGATATTGAGAAAATAATATCCCAAAATTAAAACCTTGGATAGGCTCAACCTCTTTTAAATTCAAGGATTTCAACATTTCATCTGGTTCTACTAGATGTGAATAATTCTTCACCACAACTTCTCCAATCCTAAATGGTAACAAAATAAACTACTTCTTTTTCCTATGAAATAGAATTGACTAGGAACATTATTGCTTACATACATTTTTGACAAAATTCTTATCACAAATATAAATAAGGAGTAATAGGGCACTATCTTGGTAACAATAAAACCTTATATGTGTATGATTCTCTTCTTGTACACATCCTTCTTTTCCCCTCAGGAAATATTCTTGTTGTTGAGTCAACCTCTACGATTCAACTCCAACTAAGATATATGTAAACTCCCTACCAGATTTATCTTGGATAAGGACAAAATTAAATTGTGTTATATGTCACCATAAAATAGGATACTAGAATTACATTGGTTATGTTTTAGGATTCATATTACTCTTAAGACATAAGTTGTTTAGTAAATTACAATAAATTATCACTATTACTAGATAAGCTATAATGAATAATATTTGAGTATTTAAATAAGTAGAAAGAAATCCCATTGGAAATTACCTCAACCTAGTCAAAGACAGTTTCCTTCTTGAAAAAATAATACAAGATGTATAGAATTGATCTAGATATGTGAGATGTTGACTCGTAGCCCATTAAATGAGAAAACAACAAAGAAAAATCTATGTATCGCTCTGCTAGCACTAAGATGTCAAAAGATGACAATTTGGTTGGAATGTGCATTGATTGAACCATGAATTCTCTAATAACATTCACTCCCCCACCCTCAAAATCGAGAAAGGAATCTACCACAGGCAACTTGAGTTTCTTGTTTGGACCTAGAAACTTCAAAATTTTCTTGAAATATTTTAGTGTCAAAAGGATTGAATTCTTTCCTTGTAGAGAAACTTTGATAGTTCTGGTCTTGGAATCAAAATGGTGGGCACACCAGGAAATAAGTTCTCTAAAACCAAATACCTTAGGAACCATTATTAGCAAGACTTGTTGAAGAACAAAATTGTTTCTGTTTGATACCTTCGTTAACTCCATTCTCTTCCTTTTTTACCATAATAACTCCAATTAACTGTTAGCTTGCAAGGTTATTGGAAAAAAGGTATTTAATCATCTTTTATTCGTAGTTTCATTGTTTATTTATTATTTGATTTAATATTTGCACAAGCTATTGAATTGCATCAATTATGCAGCTAATAATTGATTATGTAGGTCACTTAAAGAATCTACAGTTTCTGAAACATCAATTGAGGAATGAAGCATATCAATTGTTAGCTAGAAACCAACACAATGATATCCACCTATTCCTCTATATGGAAAGGTGATAAGGACGCCCATATGAGTAGGTCAACGTGGAAATCAACCCAGTGGAAAAGACGAAAGACAAATCAGGCGAGCAAGAAGATCGTTGATTGAAGCTGATATTTTGCCTCATGATTTGCTTCTTCGATAGAAATTGTGAAGAATCATTATTTTATTTAAGCAATGTTATTTTAAGATGTTTTGTTGAGAAAGATATGCTTAGAAATCTCCAAAAAATTTAAGAAAGGAGGTTATAAAACCTACCTCTCGACACGATGTTGTTGGACATTGGATAAACCAACGCTCCCTGTGTGTTTCACGAGATGGACTAACCGCCTCTCATGGATCCTTATCTTTGGTGATGCGATCGTTAAATAACACTTACGGGTTTTGGTCTATCGACAATCGTGATTCCCAACAAGTGCTATCAGAGCGTAGGTCACGAATTTGACACACATCCAACTCACGTTAGGGGGGAGATTGTTGGACATTGGATAAACCAACGCTCCCCATGTGTTTCACGACATGGACTAATCGCCTCTCATGGATCATTATCTCTAGAGATGAAATCGTTGAATAACACCTATGGGTTTTGGTGTAATGGCAATCGTGATTCCCAACAGATCATACACATGACTGGTTATTATTTTAAGAACTCTTTGTAGTTGATTAATTGAGCTCTTGATTCCACTGTGTTGTGCGTATAAATGCTTGGTTAATCTTTGATGATCTTTGCATAACTACACTTGTGGGAAGTCCCCCTAGGAGCAGTAAGGTTTCATTTTTATTTCTAGTTAAGCTTTCTGTTTCATAGGATTAAGTTATCACAGTGGTTATAACTTTGAAGAATGTGAGTAACGGTTATATAGAATTTGCTATAGATTTTGTAATAGAATTTGTTGCATAATTATTTTTATAGAATTTTTTTTATCAATCTAATCTCATTGTGTGAATGATGAAGAAAATAATCAAAAGGATTTATTATGCACATGTAAATTTGATTGATAAATAAAAAGTAGAATCATTTGAGCTGAAATTTGCAATTAGTTCAAGGTTTTATTTTTGTTAGTGTGAAGAAGATTTTGATTTTGCTAGTGTGATATTTATTTATGCACTTTAAGATTAGCTTTCTTTTCTGTCAATGTGAAGAAGGAATTAGATTTAATTTTGTTATTTATTTATGCACTTCAATTTAGCTTTATTCTGTCAATGTGATACTTTTCTTTCCTGCAAGAGTGACAATATTTTCACTTTGAGTGATTCTTAGATAAAACATGTGCATGAAAACATCCTAATTCAATTTGAAAATTACTCACGTAATAAAGAATCCTAGCACAAATAGTGCATATATGCTTCATCAATTTACAAGCCTTGGTCGATAATTTATGAATTAATTTAATATCAATTAAAAAATCAACATTTTGGCACCGTTTTAGGGAAGTGTGTAGAGGATTTATTTTTTATGGAGTTTTTTCATTAAAAAAAAAATAAAAAGCGATAAAAATATATGTATGCATAGGGAAAGAGATTCTAGGGGTAGGTTTATAAGTAAAGGTAGGAGTTCAATTCCAACATCACCACTTACCCCACCAAGACCTCATAGTGCGACACCATCCACCAAAGCTCATATTCCATCATTTTCAAGTTGACATAGACTTCTTGAGGTACATAGATCCGAAATCCAACCGAAAGATTCACCAAATTCCTCTACTGAAGCAGTAGTATACGAACATACATACCCAAAATAAGGAGTACTATTTCTATCTTCAACTAGAGAACAACTTCTAGGACAAGAATTGGAAGTCCCTAGTGAAGAGGAAGAATAAACTTATTTTTTTCCATTGGTAGAAGAACCAAAAGAGGAGCTAGAAAATCCAATTGAAGAACCCTATATTAGTTGTGAGTAATCTACAATGGAAAGGGAAGGAGGAGATGTACATAATGTAAATGGTGAACTTAAGATTGGAGGTGGAAAATGTAGAGGAGGAAATATAGGAGTAGGTGAAGGAAGAGGTGGTAGAGGAGATCCAAAACCTTTTGAGTTTCCCATCTTAGATGAAGATACCACAACTACAATGAAGAATATCTCACCCTCCATCCTGCCTAATTTCCATGGACTAAGACATGAGTATCCTAAAACATTTCTTTTTTAGTTTGAAGTCTTGTGTAGATCTTATGACTACTTGCTTGATTCTCAAAAATTGAAATTGTTTCCAGCCATTCTTAAAGGCAGAACACTTAAATGGTTTATGGGATTAGGAACACATACCATAAAAACATGGGAAGAAATGAAAAATGTGTTCTTAGACAAATACAAATATTAGTGTATTCCTCATAACCTTAAAGATGAAGGCTTTAAAATGATGCAAAAACATGGTGAAAAGCTTGAATATTTGGTTGAAAGAATTGCTTATAATGTTAAAAGGGTTAAGATGCATAATCTAGATGAAGAAAATCTGAAAGCTCTTTTTCTAAAATCCATTAGAGATGAGTGGGTATATCTTCTCAATTTAATGGGCAAAGGAGATGTTTCCTAGTTATCATTTATAGAAATTTGTGAATTATGTACACACATTTCAAGAGGAAAGACTAGAACCGGGAAAAATCAAAGAGACCCTGTTATGTTTAGGATTAATAAATCTGCAACTGGGATAGTAAGTAGAGCAGAAATAAGCAATTTGCTTAAAAACTTCAAAACATATATTTTAGGGAGTCTTAGTGAAAAAATAGATACCCTCAAGATTCAAAACAAACAAAAAGTTGAAAATTTTGCATTATCAATTTTTTGTCCTAAATGCAGAAAGAAACATGCTCTAAGAGAATATCCTCTTGATAGTGTAGAAATATGTGCCATCTGTGCAGAAATACATATCACAAAGGAATTCCCTTCAATTCCTGGACTTAAAGCAGTCTTACAAAATGAAGCAGAAACAAGCCAACCTGAGTCACTTTGTTTTATTGGTAAAAGACCATGGCCACCACAACAACCAAACATAGTACAAGGACTTAATACTCAATACCAATCATATGCACAACCTCAGAACAATTGGAATACTTTGATGCATTGGCAAAATTGGCCACCTCAAAATCCATTATGGACACAAGGTTGCCAATATCCTCCTAGGAATCCTCAATATAATCAATTTCAACATCCATTTATCCCATATCAACCACCATATTATCCTCCTCAATCAAACTCCTTTAGACAATATCATATTCAAATTCAACCTTCTAATCAACCACTTCCATTACCATCCACATCATACCCCAAAAAACCAATCAACTACCTACTCATCCACTTCCAAATCTGAATAATAAAGATTCAAAATTGTTTACGATACAGAAGGTTAGAATTTCCAAGCTTGCATGATAACTCCATTAGATCTAAGTAATGTCCAACTTAGATCTGGTAGAGTTTTGGAAAATAAGTTACCATCTGTTGTTATTTAAGAATCTAGAGAGGATGAACCCCTTGAGAAAGAAACATTTCTTAATCAAAAAGAAATTCCTGAGAAATAAAGCACCCCTATACATGATACTTAAATAAACTCAACTCCCATTGCAAAACAACCTTCTATTTCTATTCAAAAACACCTTATCCTGAAAGGATAAAAATTGACAAAGAATAGGAAAAAAAGTTGTGTTTCCTGAATGTGATATGTTAGATGAACTGAAGAATGTTTGCATAAAAATTTCTTTGTTACAAGCTATAAGGGAAATAACAATATTTTCAAAGATAGTTAGGGAATTAAGCATTAAAATCCAGGAAGAAAAAGAAAATAAGTTAAAAAAATCCAGTTAGTTGGAAAAATTGCAAATATTATGATGGGAAAACCAATAGTTCATACATATCTAGATCCAAGTAGTCCCATTGTAAAAACACACATTAATGGTGTCGAGATTCCAAACACATTGATCGATTCAGGAGCAACGATCAATACCATGAGTAAAAAAACTATGGATCAATTAAAACTTTCTAATCTTAAATACACACCAACATTACTACAGTTAGCAAATAGATCTGTTACCAAACCAGGTGGTGTGTTAGAAGATGTATTTGTCTCTTTAGATTCCTTAGAATATCCATTTTATGATTTTAACTCCCAAGAATAATTTAGGAGGACACCCATTGATTCTAGGCAGACCATGGTTAGCTACAATTCATGCTTTTATAAGTTGGTGATATGGTGATTTGTTTATCTCGGATGGAAGCTATACTAAGAAATTCACACTATATCTTCCTGCAAAAACAATAATAGAAGTAGAAAGAGAAGTTTTGATAAATGATGATAATGACGAGTTTGATATACAACAAATATTTTCTACTTTGCAAATTGATGAAGAAGACCAAATTTTAAATTTAATGAATAAAACTAATTCTTCCTCGTATAGTGAACAAGACCAAAATTTACAATGTTGAATATTTATCATCTCATCAAATGGCTTTACATTCTATGGAAAAATTTGGCAATTCTTTAATAGAAATATTTCTAGGAAAAACTTTGAATATTAATGATAATCTGGAAGAATCCCAAAAGAAGGAATTGATAAAGATATTACAAAAACATTCCTTTGCTTCTGCGTGGGAATACACTGATATGGAAGGAATTGATCCTAATACTTATATGCATCATATCTACATTAAAGAAAATGCGAGACCAGTTCGACATCCCCAAAGGAGGATGAATCCAAATCTAAGGGAAATTGTTAAAGAGGAGTTACAAAAACTATTGAATGTGAATTTCATTTACCCAATATCATATAGTCAGTGGGTCTCACCATTAATGATCGTTCCAAATAAAAATGGAAAATGGAGAGTATGCATCGATTATAGGGAATTGAATAAAGCTACCTTGAAAGATCATCTTTCGCTTCCCTTTATAGATCAAGTCCTTGATACATTGGCAAGGAAAAAGTATTTTTCATTCTTGGATAGTTTTAGTGGATATAACCAAATCCAAATAGCTCCAGAAGATCAAGACAAAACAAATTCCACCTATCCATTAAGAACTTATGCTTACTAGGTACTTCCTTTTGGATTATGTAATGCACCTGCAACATTCCAAAGGGCAGTTTTGGGAAATTTTTTCTGATCTAATTCATGATTGTGTGGAATTTTACATGGATGATTTTATCGTCTATGGTAATTCTTATGAGGAAGCTCTTCAAAATTTAGAAAAAGTTCTTATTAGATGTAAAGAAAAGAATCTCTCATTAAGCCATGAAAAATGTTTTATGATGCTCACCAAGGGAATTGTTTTAGGCCACCACATCTCAGGAGACGGAATTAAAGTGGATGCATCTAAATTAGAAGGTATTTCCAAATTATCAGTTCTTGCTTGTCAAAGAGATGTTAGAATTTTTCTTGGTTTTACTAGTTATTACAGAAGCTTCATAAAAAACTTCATAAAGATAACCTATCCACTTTTCAAATTACTTACAAAATATTGTGAATTCATTAGGAATTCTAATTGCCAAAAGCTTTTGAAACATTGAAAGAAAATATTTCTTAAACACCCATCTTAAGAGGACCAAATTGGAGTCTCCCTTTTCATATTTCAATTGATGATTCAGATATAGCCTTAGGAGTTATATTGGGACAAAAATATTTGACTACTTATGCCATTTATTACACAAGTAAAAATTTAACTCCTACAGATTTGAATTATACTGTAACAGAAAAGGAGTTTTTAGTTGTTGTAAATGCCATTAATAAGTTTCGACATTATATCATTGGTTGCGAAACTTTTTTTCACACAGATCACTCTGCAATTAGATATTTAATGAATAAATCAATTATTAATGGCAGAGTTAAAAGATGGTTATTTTTATTACAAGAATTCAATATTACTATTTTTTATACGCCTTGAAAACAGAATACAGTTGTTGACTTTATATCTAATGTCCAAAATGATAATAAGGATGTTCCTGTACAAGATAATTTTCCTGGTGAATATCTTTTTGAAGTATCTATTAAATATCCTTGGTTTGTGGATATTGCTAACTATTTGGCCGTAGGAAAGCTACCTTCGTATTTGTCTCCTCAAGAGAAAAGGAAAGTTATTCAAACCAGTGCATCTTATTCATGGATAAATGGAGAATTGTACAAAACACGGCTGATTTAATCATTTGAAGATGTGTCAGAGAGGATGAAGTTACAGAAATATTAAAGGCTTGTCATGATGAACCATGTGGAGGACATTTTTATGATAGAAAGATTGCCTATAAAATCCTCCTCTTAGGATATTATTGGCCTTCTCTTTTTAAAGATGCCAACGAATATGTTAAGAGATGTGATAATTTTTAGAGAATGGGAAATATTGTTCCTTCAGATGAGATGCCTCTACAACCTTTGGTACTTATTGAAACTTTTGAAAAATGGGCTCTCGATTTTGTTGGTCTAATCAATCCACCATCAAGGCAAAAAAAGTACATTGTTGTCTGTACAAATTTTGTGACAAAATGGGTAGAAGCTAAATCACTCCCTTTGCTACTAAAAATGTTGTAGTTTCATTTCTTTTTGAGGATATTTTCACTCGTTTTGGTGTCCCAAGGGAAATTGTGATAGATCAAGGTACTCAATTTACATCCAAGTTTGTGCAAAAGATAATGGAGGAATACAAAACCAAACATCAGAAATCCACTCCATATCATCCACAAGAAAATGGAAAAGTTGAAGCTACTAATAAAGTACTTGAATCAATTCTTACCAAAATTGTACATCTGCATAGAAGGGATTAGGCAAAAAATCTTCCAGAAGATTTATAGGCATATCGTACCACATGGAGAAGCACAACATGGCATACTCCTTATGAATTTGTTTATGGGAAGCAAGTCATGTTTCCTATTGAGTTCCAAATAAAGACCTTCAAAACAGTAGTCAAATTGGGTCTTTATTTATCAAAAGCCCAAAAACAAAGAATGGAGCAATTGAATGAACTTGATGAGATACAACAAGATGTTATTCACAAAACCAACATAGTTCAACAACAAAGATCCATATGGCATGATAAGTTTATCAAAGATAGGAAGTTTCAATCTAGTGATTGGGCATTACTTTTTAATTCTAAATTTAAATATTTTCAAGGAAAATTTCAAACTCATTGGCTTGGTCCTTATGAGATTGATATTTTCTTTGATAATGGAGCAATCAGAATTAAAACCATTGATGAAGAAAAAGTAACTTTCCTTGTAAATGGTCATAGATTATGAATATATCATAAACCATTGACAAAGGAAGAGTTCATTAGAAATATGCAAGATATTCTTGATTTGAAGTTGGTCAGTGAAGAATCTTCTTCCTCTCCAACTTTGGTTTCTACTTTCTTATATATATGTACATAAACATGAAAACCAACATTGTTGGCATGTTTATACAAAAAATCTAAGTTGAAACCAAGAATTCTTAGCAGCCTACATTTTCTTTAATTTTGCTATTCTTGTCCCATTTCTTTTATTCCTCTTTTGCGGAAATAAAACATCTACAAAATTGTCAATAATTTGCAACTCTCATGAAATTCCACAGCTGACTTGACAGATTACATCCAAAACAACCTGAATGGAGATCATAGCCAGAGAAACCTAAGCAACCTACAAAAGAACAAATCAATAAGGAAGAATGAAAGGTATGTAAATATTAGTCAAATATTAAAAAAAATTGAATTGTGATATAAATAGATGATTATTTTAAAACTAATAATCGTTGCCTCCACCATATTACACAATGATTACCCTTGTCATGACATAACATTGGTTTTCACAATTCAATTCATGGAAGTTTTTATAATCATGTCTTATCACAGGATATGAATGTCATTAAAACCTTACCATCATTTGAATTTATTCCACTTCATCTGTATCCCATCTCATTTTCTTCACAATATATCCCACTTCCTTCGGCTCCGTTTCATTTCTTTTACTGCCGAAAACATCTCAACTGCTACCCAAATCTCGTCCTTGCTACCAAAACTCCATAATCCTATCAAAAAGGGAAATTAAGGGCTAAAACTTCCTCAACATGGGATTTATTGTGTGTTCTGAGTCGATTGGGACCAAGTTTCTTGAAGCCTATCCATAAGTGAAGCAGCATTTGCAGCAAGCACGATGGTTACAGTTCTTTGAGAAGTTTGATGGGCATGACAAGGAGGTCACAAAGTCGTTTGCTCGAGATTATGATGGGATAGAAGAAAATTTGAAGATATCAAGTTGGTCTTGACAGATTCGCTTATGGCGAAATCTACAGAATTACCAAGAAATGGGGAAAGTCGATTTAAGAACTGGAAAATCAAAGAAAAAGACTCAGAGATCTTCCTTAAAAACCTAAGTATGGACATCTCCATTTTCAAGAATGGAATTCCAGTAAGACCTTTAAAAAATAATTGGAGAAATTTGTTATTAGTCATTCATAAGTTTATAGCCTATGAGAGTAGGTTTGGGAATATGTTCTTCAATAATGCTCGATTGATGATGCATTTTATTGATGGAAACGAAATCAATTTTCCATATTTCCTACTCTATATTTTAAGAAAAATGGACGCTAACATCCAAAGGAAAATAAAATTTATTAACAATGCTCTATATCATCATGGGTTAATAAAAAATTTGATTGAAGCTCATTTGAGGAGTAAAGGGGATAATTGGGAGGCTTTTTTGGTTTGAAATCATTTTTAAGAAGTTGAGCGAAATGAACCCAGTTCTAAAATAAGAAGAAGTCAACGAAAATTTCCCTCAAACCCTAAGCTTCAAAATAAATATTTACTTGCACAAGAAATACAACAAGATAAACATACACAGAAGGATTATGATGTTAAAACCCCTCTTACAAATGTTTTATAAAATCTTAGATAGAAGAAAACTGTCAGTACAAATGAAGGCCCATCAAAAGAAGGAACAAAACAAGACAAAATTAGCAAGAAAAATCATGCTTTCACTACTGAAAAATCATCAAGAAGAAGTTCATGACTTATGAAATCAGCCATTAAATAGTCTCCAAGTTTTGTTGATTTAGAAGAAGAAGAAGAAGAAATAATACCATCACCAATTGCAAGTCCAACAAGAAAGACCCCAGAAATCGACCATGTCTAACAGGAAATCTATGATTATATAAAATCCCTTGAACAAAAATTTAAAGGAGAAATTTTTTATTTATCTTCAAACCAAGAAGAATTTCTAAATGAAGAGGTTCATTTCATCCCTCCAGAAGAATCTATAATTGAAAATACTCTTAAACAGGAAATTTATGAACTAGAAGTGTTAAACAAGTATCTAAAGCAGGAGCATGAAGAAATGAAGGTACAAAATGACATTCAAAGAACTCAAAATGATAATATTATCCTACATCTTTTCCACTGTACAAGAAAAACAAGAAGTTAAAGGCTAAAAATAAACTTCTCGGGAGTAAAATTAGGAGTTTGCAATGCAGGTTTTTAATGAAGAAACCAAGGATTACAACCAATGCCAGGAAAGCAAAAAGTTCTAATTTATATATTCTTTCTCAAGCCTCGGAGGTATCCTAGTGACAGTGTTAGGTCCCCATATTACTAGTGTAACCCCTTATTGCTATTAGTACAACCCCCTTATTATGTCGTTGTGCCCATGTAGTCCCCATATTGTTATTATTGTGCCCCATAGAAACTCACTATTGTTATTATTGCGCCCTTACATTATTATTGTTATGTCGGCTCTGATTATATTATGACCCCTTAGACTCCTATATATAGAAAGGAGGTCTTGTCATTTGTATCATTCAAGAATTGTTCATTTATGTAATGTAAAGGAGGTTTTCCCCTCGAAGAGGCTTATTTCTAAGGCTTTCATCTATCTTTTCTATCTTTTTGTGAGCTGGTTTCATAACATTTGGTGTCAGAGCTTTGGATTATAGGGTTTCGCTATTCAAACAGGTCAATCATGGCATTTTCGCTATAACTCTTTTTCTGCGACGTTTCAAAAAAAAAAAAAAAAAAAAAAAAAAAAAAAAAAAAAAAAAAAAACAATTTGACAAGAAATCACGCTGAACCTCGGGTTCAAATTTTATATCTTGTCACACTATATTTTCATAGATATGATCTGAGGAAGTTAGGGTTTTTGCAAGCTCTAGAATTTCATCTAAAACAGGTCATCGTGGAATTTTCACTATACTATTTTAGCTACGAAGTTTCAAAATCTAAAAATAAAACCCATTTGAGAAGAAATGGGTGTGAACCTTGGGTCTGAATTTTAGATCTTGGATCGCTATATTTTCGTATATATGATCTAAGGAAGTTAGGGTTTTTGCAAACTCTCGAATTACATCCTAAACATGTGACCTTGGGAAAAGCGTCATAAATTTCTCTCTGAGCATCAGATTGAAATTTTGTTAGAAGTTACAGAAATAGGACAGACTGTATTTTCTTTGGGTATAAATTTCAGAACCTGAGGTTGAAACAGTGACATGTGGCACATCATACAAGTTCACTCTACTGAACTAGTCTATAATTAGGTCATTGTGGGAGATTGAGAATAAATCTTTCTTCAGAAATCCAATTATGATCAGACTTGCAGAGTTAGAAAGAGGACTCAGAGGGCTATTACATGCCGAAATTTCAGAACTTAAAGATCTAAAATTACAGAGTTACAGTCGTTTGAGGATCGACCTCCTAAAATCAAGAAAAGGCAATATGAAGAATTTTGATGGCAAGGATCTGGTAAATTGGATACTACAGATGGAGAAATACTTTGATCTACATGGTGTACCACTGTTACAAAAGGTACGTATTGCATCTAATTATTTAGAACTGGATAAATTTTATGGTATAAAGGGCTTTGTTCTCGTAAATCACTTGTTACGTGGTCAATTTTCACGGAGGAAATGATAGCACATTATGAGGTTACAAAGAGAAACACCTTTTGTAGCCAATTGATAAATCTCAAACAAAAGTGTTCAATGGCAAAGAACATTGAGGACTTTCAAAAATTGAATATAAGGGAAAATGATATTCCAGAGAAGCAGAGGATTGATGTCTCCATAGGGACTTTAAAGGATAACATTCAACATGAGTTCGTCTTTGGAACTGAATTCATTGGAGAAGGCATTCAGGTTGGCAAGAAAAGTGGAAAGCAAAATTATGGCAACAAGGAATTCTACCCCTCACAACTATAAAGATGGAAGTGTTGTTTCTCCTGCCTTTCACAACCTACAAGGTTGACACCACAACAATTGGAAGAAAAAAGAGAAAAAGGACTTTGTTACTATTGTGATAACAAATACATTTAAGGTCATAAGTGTGCTGAGAAAAAAATATTTTACATAGATTATGAAGAGGAGGAAGAAAAGGATCAAGAAACATCAAAAGAAGAGGATATACACCAGGAACCAACCTAGAGAAAGAAGAAATGAATCTGACCATATCTTGTAAAGCATTGGCAAGAATTACCAGTCCTCAAAATCTCAAGATAGAAGGACATATCAAGAAGAAAAAGGTTCAAGAAGTGAAAGATCACATCAAGAAAGAAGA
>APFE030090790.1:211930-240728 GCA_000404065.3 Pinus taeda
AAAGAATAATGAGGCGTAATTGCACAATTATGTTCGCTAATGGTTCCCACATCGAAATCATCTATTTCTCCAGATCTCCAAAAAGTCTTAGACAATCATTCCAAGGTATTTGAGACTCCCAAAGGTCTCCCACGTATTTGTGATCATGATCATGCTATTCATTTGATTCCAGGAAGTGTTTCTCCAAACATTAAGCGTTATAGATATCCATATGCCCAAAGGAGTGAAATCGAACATATGGTTGCATAAATGGTAGAGGTTGGTGTAATTATCCAACCAAATTTGATAAACAAAGCAAGGGATGATGGAAGAATGGTGAAGCAGGGTGGTAACTCATTCAAAAGTTGTCAAAGATCTTAGTTCCAACAACAATTGCTAGAACTTGACAAGGAAGGAAAAATCATATTGGAACCTACAGCATTCACAGAACCGAGAAGTCGACAGCTATGAAATCGATCAATTTCAGAGTATCTCATCAAGTGGAAGAACTTACCCGCTGAAGATTCCACATGGAAGGATGATAATTTTGTACAGAAGCATCCAGAACTACTCAAGCGTTGAGGACAACACTTTTTGAAGGAGAGGGGCATGTTAGGTCCCCATACTACTAGTGTAACCCCTTATTGTTATTAGTACAACCCCCTTATTATATTTTTGTGCCCATGTAGTCCCCATATTTTTATTATTGTGCACCATAGAAACCCATTATTGTTATTATTGTGCCCTTACATTATTATTGTTATGTCGGCTCTGATTATATTATGACCCCTTAGACTCCTATATATAGAAAGGAGGTCTTGTCATTTGTGTAATGTAAAGGAGGTTGCCCCCTCGAAGTGGCTTATTTCTAAGGCTTTCATCTATCTTTTCTATATTTTGTGAGCTGGTTTCATAACAGAGAGAGTGGGTTACAAATTTTTGAAATTTTGTGCATGAGGACATGCAATATCTTATGTGTGTGGGAATGTTGAAGACCAAAATTGTTCCTTTTTGACACCTTCCTTAAACTCCATTCTCTTCCTTTTTTACCATAATAACTCCAATTAAGTGTTAGCTTGCAAGTTTATTAGCAAAAACAAGTATTTAATCATCTTTTATTCATAGTTTCATTGTTTCTTTATTATTTGATTTAATATTTGCACATGCTATCGAATTGCATCATTCCGCAGTTGATAATCGATTCTGCAACTTACTTAAAGAATCTACAGGTTATGAAACATTAGTTGAGGAACAAAGCATATGAACAGGTAGATGGAAACCAACAAAATGATACCCACATATTCCTCTGATCTGGCAAGGTGATAAGGATGCCCATATGAGCAGGCCAACGTGGAAGTCAACCCAAGGGAAAAGATCGGAGACAAATCAGGTGAGTGAGAAGATCAGTGATTGAAGCTGATATTTTGCCTCATGATTTGCTTCTTCAATAGAAATCATGAAGAATCGATATTTTATTTAAGAAATATTATTTTAAGTTGTTTTGTTTAGAAAAATAGGCCTAGAAATCTCCAGACAGTTTAACAAAGGAGGTTACAAAACCTGCCTCTCGGCACGACGATACACATGACTAGTTATTATTTTAAAAACTCTTTGAAATCGATTAATTTAGCTCTTGATTCCACTGTGTTGTGCGTATAAATGTGTGGTTAATCTTTGTTGATCTCTGCATACCTACACTCGCGGGAGGGCACCCTGGGAACTGTAAGGTTTCGTTTTTTATTTCTAGTTAAGCTTTATGTTTCATAGGATTAAGTTATCACAATGATTATAACTTTGAAAATTGTTAGTAACAATTAATATATAAATTGTTATAGATTTTGTAATAGAATTTATTGTATATTTCTTTTTATAGAATTTCTTTCATAAATCTAATCTCGTTGTGTGAATGATGAAGAAAATAATCCAAGGGATTTATTATGCACGTATAAATTTTTATGCATAGATAGAAAGTAGAATCATTTGATTTGGGATTTGTAATTAGTTTAAGGTTTTATTTCTATTAGTGTGAAGCAGATTTTGATTTTGCTAGTGTGATATTTATTTATGCACTTTAAGATTAGCTTTATTTTTTTCAGTGTGAAGAGGATTTATATTTGATTTTGCTATTTATTTCTGCACTTCTGTTTCACTTTATTTCTGTCGGTGTGATACTTTCCTTTCCTGCAAGAGTGACAATATTTTTACTTTGAGTGATTCTTAGATAAAACATTTGCATGAAACGTTCTAATTCAATTTGAAAATTACTCACATAATAAAGAATCCTAGCACAAATGGTGCACATATGCTTCATCAGTTTACAATCCCTGGTCGATAATTTATGAAGTAATTTAAGATCAATTAAATACCAACAAGACCTGCAGTCCAAATTCTATTACTGAGCTTCTGCTTAGGTGTCATATTCATATATCGTTGATATGTTGTTGCCCAATATAAATTTTTATCTTGTTGATTGAATGAATAAGTGTATCCACAGAAAATAGCTCCTTCTTTCATTTGTTTGCCATATTCCTTTATTCTTCTAACAAACTTCGATATTTGTGATAGGTCAAGTATTCTATTACAAAGCTCTTAGTTGTTTAAAATATCAATCTATAGGTAACATTTGTTAATACATCCCTTCATCACATATCACCTTCATTGGGACATGCGAGAATCATGATTGAGAGTTAAAAACCCAGTGCATGTATTTCATGGAATAATGGGAGATTTGATTCACATAATGTCATATCACCACATTTTTACCTTTAAGATTAGGATTTCATAAATGAGGGTTTACCTTCGAAAGGATAAAAAGGTTTATTTTAATGAATTTCACTATGTATGGGTTGTAAGTGGTGAAACTGATTTTATATGAGTATATGGTATTACAGTGTGAACTTTTGTATGTGCAAAGAGACAAGAGAGTGGAGAAATGGGCAATGTGAGAGAATGTGAAGTGTAAAAGAATAGGTGTGCAAAGAAACAATTATGTAGAAGGAAAGATGTGTGGATGAATGGATGTGCAAAGAAATGGATGAAATGTATTTTGCACACTAGTGAAAAATGGCTAAGTATTAGAGTAATGCAGAACAAGCTTTGGTGTGGGGTAGAAAGTGTGAAAAGTGTGGAAATCATGTTATAGAGTTTCAAAGGAGAAATGAGATGTACAAATGATTGATGAAGAATGATGGTGGGTTAGGTCTAGTTGTGGTAATACATGAAAATAGGTCAACAAACACACATATTTTTCCTTGGTAAATTTTTCGACACTTCATAAAATTAGTTGCTTTAGTAACCTTGTCTTCAGTGTAAATAACCATAATTTTCTATAAATGACCTTGAATGCTAGTTTGATATAAAGCAACAGATGGAAATCAAATATTTAGTTATTAAGGATATGGAAATATGTCCTAGTCTTGACACATAATAGTCAAGAGAAAATATATTATATGCTTTAAGGCTTTAGCAATATGATTATTACATGGTCAATGCAAGATAGGAATTAGGCATGTTTTAGAACACATTAGGGATTACTTTGAATAGTTTACTACAATGACTTAGTGGTAACTCCCAATTGAGCAAATATGGACTCATGCCATCTCCTATATGATCATTGAGATGGCTTGGAGCATTCTTCTATAAAACTATCCATGTACAACAATAATAGGGTAGGCATTAGTAACAACTGAAAACATCACAAAAATTATGCTTTATATGATACATCATAGGTAAATTAGTATTAGTGAAAACATCACAAAAATTATGCTTTATATGATACATCATATGTAAATTAGTATTAGTGAAAACTAGTGGATAAACTTCTATACCATATTATTTGTAAATAATCATGTCAAAACTAGTGGATCATTATGGCAAGATGGAAAAATGTGATGTATTTCTTGGGCGTTCATAAATGAGATGTCCATACCATATGTTCATAGAAGGAATTGAAGTTAGCAAATCTGAACCTAATCATGAGTACAATCAATTTTTATAATATGGATGATAATCTCTTTGGGTTAAAATATACTTCTTTTGCATCCATGCATGTAGCACAACAATCCAAACATTTAATCTTGTAAAAGGAAAAAGTTATCTAAGAAAAATCATAGTTGTAAGTATACATAATCATTTCCAGTCAAAATTTTCACCATGAATTTATAAAATATTTCATATTTTTATTTTGGAATAAATAGACAATGCAAATAGCTATTACATAATAGGCATATCATGGTTGGCTTGGTATTTTTTATAAAATGTAAACCCAAAATACAATTATATTCAAATAAATTATAGACTTTCATAACAAGAAATGGAGGGCACAAAATGCAAACTATGGATCTAAAAGATGAGGCATCAATTATATCACATATATTTAATGAGGCCATCTTCCCCATGTAACCATTGAGGTAGAATGTACATCCTTTTAGTTTGACCCTTGAATCCAAATCTAGGACTTTTACAATGAGTCGAATCCTTTTAGTTTGACCCTTGAATCCAAATCTAGGACTTTTACAATGATTCGAATCCTTTTAGTTTGACCCTTGAATCCAAATCTAGGAATTTTACAATGAGCCGAACGACCTTGTCTAAATTAGAGTTTTATTCACACATTTGTGGCCTCAAGTTCATGGAGAAGTGAAGAAATAGAACCATATTATTGATACAAATTCAATGGGGTAGATAGGTCATTTAAGCATCTCATGGTTCCTAAGTTGTTGAAAGTTTCAATTCACTAACTTGGACCATTTAGAGACACTTGACCTACACATAAATGGGGGTAGACAATGAGAAACATGCAATCAAAAAGTAATATGGTTAGTTGCAACACATTTATTTTAATAGAGCTTATTACTAATCAAAATATCACTAGGTGAAGAAAGTCCTAACCACAAATTGTCCTAACTGTTGTCACCTTGATGGCCTTGCCCCATTCCTTAGACTAAGGAAAGAAAATACGTAGTCAAGTGGGGAGTCTCTAAATATGAACCAAACTAAGATATAAGAGAGAAATATTTTCAAACTAGGAGATAAGGAGATTAAGTGGATATTGTTCAACAAGTTGAGCAATGTAGAAAAATTATTGAACCACTTGGACTAGACCAATCCTCTAAAGATTATAAGTTATTTTGTAGGATTTTGTTGTGTTGGAAGTGACAAGCAACAAATAAAGAACTTGCTCAATATCACACATTTAACAAATTAGCCAACAACTCAAAATGAGATCCATAATGAACGAATGTTTGATTTCACATCCCACCATTGACATGAAAATGAAACATGAGATAAGTCATTAATTTGCCATTATTCAACTATATCAATATAGTTAATTGGAAAATGATCAAAATTAAAAGGTGCCACAAGGATTAAAAAGGGTATCCAATGCCTCAATGTTCACATGTTACTCATTTACCATAGGTTATCCACAAGTGTTGAAAATTAGAGAAGTTATTCACCATGAAGCTTATTTATGTCACATATCATAATCCATCATTACTTAGGTGAGAAATAATTCTATCAGTTATTGGTTCATCTATGATTAAGTGCATAATTCATTCATGGAAATGTGAATGTATTTAGAAACATTTAAACCCCATTATACCAACAATCTCAAGAGATATTCACCACCACGAGTATTACAAGGATAAATAGATTTGAGATATGTTTCTTTGTGATATTAAGAGCCCATATTACTCATTCATGTTTGATTTAAGGATAGAAATAATCATGATCTCATGCAACCATTTATACCATGTTTCATTAGTAATATTTGCTAGCAACATGTGTGAGAAGAAGACGCAATTTAGAGACCATTCATCACAAGGGCATCAATGTAGCAATTAAACAAGAAATGTGAGAAGCACAATTGGAAATAAGTTATTCATAGTCTTTGAGTGTCTTATGTGTGATCATGTGAAGGTTGCGATTATTATTGATTATTGTAAGGTAGAGTTTGTCTCTAAATATGAAGTATTTTTCATAGTTTTATGAGGTTATTACATATAGTAGGATATAAGAGATTCTCTCTAGCTAGTTGGACCCTATTTTGGAGTGTAGTTGAGATATCATCTCAAATCATTGTTACTGGGACCAAGATAGTGTGTCTATATTTAGATAACATTCATATATTCATATATGTACTATTACATTGATTGAATAAATTAATTCACACCAATTTTGGTTTGTAAAGAAATAATGTCTACTCAACCATTTATCTACATGGTATCATAATAAGAAGGCCCAAAGAAATGAAGTCCTATGGATAACGCATCCATTGTAGAAATACATTAGTGTAGGTGAGAGTAAAATGTTTCTTGAGTGAACAATATTATGTGTCATTGGTTTGTTCATCAAAACGTGATTGGTATTTTTAACATTTGATGAGATCCATTGTGAAAAATATCAATGGTCTGCTATCAAGGCGGGGGTTCTCAGTTCGATTCTCAACCCATATACATTCCCTTTTAGCTACAAAATGTTGGAAATAAGAAAAGAGGAGGTGTGAAGATTATATTTACATTTAACAAATCTGTGAAAGTCACCTTTAAGAGAAGTCATTTTCTCATCACTTAAAGAACTGTAAAATTTGAATGCCTAAATGGATGGATGAAGTTGCATTTTTCTATCATGGAGGTCAACATTATCATAAATGAAGATGGATTTTGCCTTAGATAAGATGGTTGTCAGACTTTATAAGTGATGTAATGAACTATCATAACAAGAACAAGAATGCATAGAGTTGATAAAGTGCTCAACAACATCATAACACATTTCAAAAATGAATATGGTTTGATGTCTTGTGACAAGAAGAGATATGTCTGGAAGATGATTCACATTTATATATTTGGTTATGATGTAGATTTTGGCCATAGGGAAATTGTTTCACTTATAGCTAATCCAAAATATCCAAAGAAATAGGTTGGATACATTCTGACTTCATGCTTATTAAATGAGAACCACGACATCTTATTCTTGGTTATTAGCACTATTTGTATTGATCACATCTGGTTGAATGAGACATTTCAATATTCTTGGTTATTAGCACTATTTGTATTGATCGCATTTGGTGGAATGAGACATTTCAATTTTTGGCACTTACCATAATGGGATATATTACTAGGGAAGAAATTTCTAATTCATTAACTCCTTATTTTCAAAAATTACTAATTTCAAATAGTTATAGATCACTTGTAAATCACTTATTTCTAGCAGCTATAAACCTCTTATTTATCACTAATTTCTAGCAATTGCAGACCACTTATTAGGAAGAAAGCTATTCTTTCTCTTTAACACTTTTACAAAAAAGAATTGAAATGTTATCAATGAAAAGGAATTAGTGTTGAGTGGTGTTTTCATTAATGCTAACATCAATATTTTAACACTCTTAATATTCTTATATGGACTGTGTTGATTGGAAGCTCCATTGGTTAAGATGCCCTAGAAGGTTGAGAAGCTCTTGTGGCATCGTCATGATGCCCCGCTTTTGATGAATAATTTGGATGAGAAGATTAGTGAATTGACATCCAATATCATAAGCATTTGATTTTCCTCGTTGTGATGATTCTAACTATATGTGGCATGTTTCATAACTCCTCATGGTTGAGGAGATATGACTTCTCAAAGTTGAAGCCTCAAAGTTTAGTTGATGTGCCCCAAATAAAATTAAACAACAATTTTATGATTGGTCAAATTTTGGCATTAGTAATCTAATAAATCTTGGATAAAATATGATGGCCAATCAACCCTAAAATTGAGAATCAATCCTACCACCAAAGAAGTATTTAAGTAAGCTCTTTAAAAGAAATATTATTTTTGAAATGGAGATCAAGTCAGCCCCAATAAAAATTTGAATTTGCGATTTTTATTTGAGCACATAATCAGGTTGGCTCCATGCCTTTTAGGGAAATCCCCCTCCCCACCTTCATGCCCGTTCATCCTCTATATATATGGCACTCGTTGCTCTCATATGGCATCAATTTTTCATGATTATCTGAATTAATTTTATACAATATCCTCTGAGGCTAGGGTACAATGAAGATCAATAGAACAAGGCCAGTTTCTTCCAAGATTTCTTGGTTCATTTGTTTTATTTTTGGTTGGATTTTTCACTAGATAACGATTACTATTCCAAGGAATCTTTTCAAAAACTTCCAAGGCCAATATTGGCCCAGTCTAAGGCCTAATTCAACCCCTTCCTAAGGCTGAATTTTTGGCACCCTTTCTGAAGCATCCTGAGGCTATTTCAGATCATTTTTTAGGCATCTGAGGTATGGTTATGGGACCTTAATAGGCTTGAGAAATGGTAGGATATGGACCTGTGTTAGGCCAAAAAAGGAACTTGTCTTGGTCATAGAATGGTTTGTGTTAGGGCATAGAAAAGAAGGCCACATTAGGGTTTTTTGGGGCTATAGGCATAAGAAGGTTTTTGGACAATTGTGACCTCTATGGAACAGGGTAGACTAAGGACTATTTATTCTAAGACAAGGAAAAGTTTTGGATTGATGAGAAATTATTGTACTCAAGTACAAGAAATTGTTGGGGGGGGGGGGGGGGGGCATTGTAGATCTTTTATGTCAACAATTTGTGCATATTGAATATTGATATTAAAATCGCGAACCTTAAGCAACTTGTCTTGCCTCATTGGTGAACGCAAGAATTCTCTTTTGAGAAAGATCTATAATTAAATGATTATGGCATGTATATGATGATTGATGTCTATGTAATTGTATACTACTATTGTGATTGAGGGCGAGGTTAGTGTTGTAGTTTGTAAGTCAAATGATGCTTATGTTCAGAATTTTGTTGGCAATGAAGTTTACATGATGTATGTTTCCATCAAAGTTAGTACTTGAATTGAGCTACTATGGGATTTTTGTACCGTCACAATACTACTGAAGATAATCTCTCCCTGCTTTAGGATTTGTTTAGCATAGATATTATATGTACCACAAATGTACTAGATAATTTTTTTATTCTTACATTGCTCACAAGTCAAGGGTTTGTGTTGTTGGATTTTTTGAGCTAGAGAAGGTATAACTACCAGGCACAATAATTATTGTATGTTGTTAGAGCATTGCCAAGTTGAGTTGATTGTTGCAATGTTGAGGTTTACTCTCCTAGATATGATTATATTAGTCGATGTACATAGAAATGTCAAGATGCATCTATTGTCATATAAAGTTATTGTTTGCTTTCTAAGGGATGTCAGTGAGAGTATATACATTGTTGTTAAGTTCTGCTATTGTTTATATTGTTGAGTGCCTAGAGGTTAAAGTATGATGATGATGAGTTTGATAGTTGCCATTAGGGGTTGACAATGTTTTGTTGCTAATACTAGAACTACTAGTTCATTTTGATGATGAGAGAGACAGTGTGTTGATATGACCACATGGTTATTCAGATAAGTGAAGCATTTCTAAAACATAGTGGTTAGAGGGTGAGGTGTTGCTAGGGTTTGTATGCAGAAGAAGGTATGCCAAATATGTTAGGGCTTGATGTCAATGGGCGGGGCTAAGGACTTTTATTTCAAGTATGCCATATATGGTAGGGATTGATTCTATTGGGAATAACTAAGGACTTGTACTATAAGTATTCCATATATGCTAGGGTTTGATGCTATTGGGAAGAATTGATCTCTATAATCTATAAAGGTGTACACTACTACAATTTGTTGATAATGGCTTCCCACTTAACATAGGATTAGACTATCGTGCTATTGTTGTAGTTGTTGGAGCTCATTTATATCATAACTATGAAATTGATTTTATCACATATTGATTCTTATTATACTTGTTTCCATGTTTGATTAAAGAGTTCTTGTCATTGCAGTGATCTGACACAGCTACGGTACTGGCATGATATTGAGGTTGAATACATTGTCTAGAGATTAATGTTGAACTTGTAATTTGCATGACTTGTTGAAGTGTGTTTACCAACCTTAATCAATGGAGAGTATGGCTTCTAATGTGGTATGATGGCTAGAAGTTGATATTTACATGATTGAATGGCTCAATATTGATAGTGTGGTCGTTATATGGTAATACAGTGATGATTTTGGATTCATGTAGTGACTGAGACAACCAAAAATCTTATTCATATATATTTTATCTTCAGGGTGGTGCAAGGCGAAGATTGAAGTTTCCTTCATGTTGGAGACTGAGAGAACTTCAAGTTGGTAGGGTGGTGCTAGGGTATATTGGAGCCTACGGAGGGTATTGGATCATCCTTTCAATTGGAGATGATAAAACAAGGGTGTTGGAGCATCCTTCTATTCGGAGCTAGTAAATCAGGATGTTGGAGCATCCTTTTAGTTGGAGCTAATAAATCATGGGGTTAGAGGCTCCTTTCATTTTTTTCTTGAGAACCTTGGAAGTTGGAGCTTCCTATTGATCTAATCTTTAAATAACTATACTAAAAGAATTTAGTGGTTTTTCTCCCAAAAGGGTTTCCACCTAAAAATCTATTGTTTGTTGTCTTTGATGTTGTGCATTGTTGAATGGTGTTTTCGATTTATGTTTTGATCTGATGCGAATGTTGATTAATGATCAAAATATTAAAAATTAACTAATTGAAGTGAAATATTGATTCACCCCCTCTCTATATTTCCAACAATTGGTATCATATCAAGTTCCCTCTATTGCAGCTTAATAGTTAAAGGAAAATATTAGGAGATCAGAGATGGGAAAGCATGCATCCAAACAATAAAAGGAAATCTACGGTAGTGCATTATTTCAAGACCTATTATACTTTATGAAAAGAAACAGGTTGGTCCAGCTCCGTTGTTCGATGAAACATAATATTAAATATGGGGATCCATAATGGAAGTCTATTTTCAAGCTCATTGTTGAACAGGTAAATCCCCTCTGCGGACAGAGGCGATCCCACTAGCCCAAAATGGGTCTAGCAACAATCAATTCACGCTGCTACGCAAGTTCCTAGTTGTATACTAAAAGGTGGATTACGAAGACCAACCTGGAATCCAACGCAAATGTCGAAGTAGAGTTGACCCTCCGGCTCCCTTGCTTTAGCATGTCACAATCCTAGCGATCCTCACGAACGATCAGTTGCACATGCAAAGACCGAGACAACTACAAGCATAAAATCCACCAAAGTACAACTATATTTCAGTCAGAAAGGAAATAAATCAAACATCATAATAGGCAATGAGATTGGAACCATAATAGCAGTCGTTTATTAATGAATATTAGGCAGAGAAAGATACAACCAAGGTTCTGACGTTGAACCTATTCTCTGGCTGGGCGAGCAGCTATGTATGCCTTACAATAGACCTTCTCTCTCAGGATTCCGGCATCATAACCTCCCTATGCTTCAAGACTCTTACTATCACTCCAGACAAGCATAATCACAACTAGCATTACTCCAGAACTAGCCTGTCTAGAACTCCCTAAACTGTAAAACTAGCTTGTCTAATGCATAAGGATAGACTTTTATAAATGGAGAAGGGAGGAAGATTCAATGCACCAGGACGCCCAATGTGGATCGACATTATCTCCGAAAAGCTACTGAGGATAGATGTCAAGGATAGATGATGACTCTCAACCTCTATCAGATGGATTTTTCCCTCAAAAGACTTCATGATTTGAAAGGAAAAAACATACGGGTGCGTGTTTGCCAAAAATCATTACCAAACTTAGTTGGCACGAGTGTTGTTCTAGGACAGAGCGGCAATGGGCGCGCCCCTTTTTGAAGATCTCAGTGATTGGCGCGGATAAGACACTGTGTACCTGCGCCAATGGAAAAAGGGCACTTTTCAGGGATAATTTGCAGAAGGTGTCTTCAGGGAACATGAAGTACATACTCAGGGGAACATAATGCAAGTGTTTTTAGGCTATGTCACTGTTCACAGGTCCCGGAATGTATCCTCCAATGTACGAAAATAGGGGTAACAGCGACGGTGACCAATGGTGACAAATTACTGTGTAACACTCATGGTTATTATGTATGGGATTCTATTATTTCTGGAAATACATCCACCAATGAATCAAGAAGGTACATTTCAAAAGTCATGAATGCCATTTTAAGTGCTTTGCCATATTTTGTGAAAACCAAAGTAGATCAATGTTCCTCAACCAAAAGCCTATGGAAGAAACTCCACAATATCTACTCAAAGAAGCATGCAGGTCAAAATGAAGATAATGGTGATGACTGTGATTTAGATGAAGTAGATGAAGAAGAAGAAGCAGTGGTAGACATGGAGAGAGAATTGATTAGTTCCTAACAAGGTATCTGCACTAATAGTTGATAAGCTACGAAGAAACATAGTTATAGAACCTAATAAAAATAAAACATAATGTTGGCATTATGATACCCATGTTTTCCTTGATGGCAACTCACTCAGATGACAGATCATAGTGCAGCAGGTCAAGAGCAAGGAATTAATGATCAGAGAGAGGTATATGCAGGTTAATCTTGATGAAAGTGCATATACTCGCGGGTTAGTAGAACAAAAGGAACGTATATGTACACACGCAGTTTCATAGAAGGAAAGGTGTGTACATGTTGGAAAACTAATTTTTGGTCTGTGGTCTTTGGACCATGGTATTTTGGAATTGGTCCATGGTATTTGGTTTGAGGTATTGACCCCAGGTATTGGGTCCTAGGTATTGGTCCTATGTGGTTTTGGACCATGGTATTGAGAGAGGCCTAAACCTATATAAGGAGAAGATCATTAGGCCAAGAAGGCAAGTGTGCAAGGATTGAATATCTGATGAAGTGTGAGATCTAGTATGCTGGTTATGGGTTTGTGATGCTTTGCTTGATCTGAATCAAGGATGCACCTATGCGGTTAATGATGGATGATGGATCAAGATCATAAGGCTTGGAATGTATTATGCGGTTTTATTCATGGATAGACTAGATAAGAATTATTGACACATGTTTTATTGTATGAATGTTATGATCTGGGTATGACTAATGTCTGGAACAGCTGCAAAGTTATGAATAAATATTTTCATATATGTACGCAGGTTGGCTTTGGTAAAAGCATGTATGTACACCGGTTTGGTTCATCATAGTAGCGGATACATTATGAGATATGATATTTAAAGTTGCAGTTGGATCTAGTTATTGTTGCAGAGTTCTGTGTTCTGCTCTGTGTTCTGGTGACTATGTTTTGTTGACAGGGTTTCAGTGATTCAATGTTGGGTGATTCAGAAATGAATGATGCAAGTGTAGTTGATGGTTGTATTGCAGTGGTGATTGATTTTTTGTTTCATTGTTGTTGATGGGTCTAGTATGAAAATTGGATGAAACGTGGCCTTCAGTTTATGGTGTTGTGCTTCAGGAGTATCTAGTCTGAAAATTTATGAAACGTGGTCCTTGGAGGAAGAGAGAAGATCGTAACCTTTTATAGGTCAGCGCCTATGTACTGGTAAACATATCGGCCAGTACAAGAGCCAAGGGGTTGGAGCTCCCTTCCAGTAGCAGCTGGAAAACGAGTGAAGGTTGGAGCCTTCAGTAAGCGGGCGCCTACGTACTAGTAAACAGATCAACTAGTACAAGAGCTAAGGGAGTTGTAGCTCCCTTCCAGTAGAAACTGGAGAACGAGAGAAGGTTGTAGCCTTCTGTAGGTAGAAGCCTACATACTGGTATAAGACTACATCAGTACATAAATATTGTAAAAATAAGTTTCTTATTAAAAGAAGATAGAGACGAATTGCAGCAGGTGGTTTTCACCCACATTGGGTTTTCCACCTTATATCATGGTGTTCATGTGTGCTTCTTATGTGTGATGATCTGTTCTGTTTTACTGCACCTGTTTACTGTTCATATGGTTAATAATGTTCTAATGCACTCATTGAAGATCAACTAACTGAATCATAAGTTTACTGGATATACGCTAGTTGCATTAAACATAGTTGCGTATACATGCGGGTATCCTTAACTGAAGTAGTGTATATGAATATGATAATGGAAATAAAATATTATTGATTTGTTAATACTGATTCACCCCCCCTCCCTTCTTTGAATTATTTCCAACACATAAGTCAAGAGGGCATACGAGAAGGCCTTGGTTGAGTAGAGGTTGTGTTCACCTTTGTTGGTTTGTGGCTACATGGGTTCATCCTCAAAGATAACTGGATTAGAGTTGGTGCTTATAGAAGTAGAGGTGCTTAGAAGCTCCACTGTCTCCTCCTTTTTGTCAGAACCTTCCCCATATACACTAAAATAGAGACCAAATACAACACAATAGAGAATGATAAATTTAACCTCCAACCTCTAAATCCTATCTACCAATTTTGGCTAATAAACCTTCAAATTATCCATGCAATGAACATCAAATTTTTTGCAAGCCAATAGAATTCCATTTCCTTAAACACCTTAGTGTCTCGAGATCTAGAGAACCTAGAATCTTATACTCAATTTTGAAATTCTTAGTTGATCTATTGAATTGAAGTGTGTTGGTTTTGTTACTTAATAAAGTTGACTAGGTTGTCAACTTCCTTATGAGTTTTTAAGGGGATTCTCTGTTGAAAGCATTGTCAAGCCAACCTAGTAGCCAACTCAATGATCATACCCTAGGAATGCAACAAAGCTTGTTGTTGCAACTTCTAGACTACATACTCATCCCCATTTTTCTAGTCTTAGGAGCATCTTGTTTCACCATTGTTGCCATGTAGTAGAAGTGATGAGTTAGCTAAACCAAACACCAACAAAAAATCTTGAAAATTTTCACCCCTTCCTAAATATCTTGTAACCTTGAAGAGGCAAAAGGAAGGATCAGATGCCATCAAGGAATGTAAACAAGAAACCAACCACCAAACCAAGCTAACAAAACTAAACAAATTACCATTGTACCTCCTAGACTAGAGGGAATCCAAGTAGAGCCACACACTAAGCAACCATGAAATAGCAAGAATAAAGAAAAGAAAACACAAAGGATAGATAGAATAGAATAACTACAAACAAATTGGAGGGACTGGGTTGTAAATGGTACTTGGAATTTGCAATCACCTAGAGTGACACTCATTTAACTCAACTTGCCTACATGTTTACATGATATTGAATGCACCCACCATGACTCCCACAAATGGATTTACAAACCAATATTGACCAACTCCATTATGATTCATAATAGGGTGGTCTTTCATTGTCATCCCACACATAAAACCTTACCTATCTTATGTTGAAAACCCCTTCACATTCTTAACAATGGGTTCACTAATATTTTCAAAGGTACCTTCACTTACTTTTTGGACATATATTAAATCGTTTCCAACACCTACAACATAATGAGTTCAGGATCCATATCATGTGCCACTCGATCCAAAAAAAATAAAAAATACCAAACATATTTTTAACTATATTTTATTTAATATTATAATGAAAAGGTAGGCAGTTGCATGAACCTTCTAGTCACTCAAATATATCAAAATGGGGTTCTTTTTCAGCTCAAACAATGGGGAGGGTTTGGAGATGATGTTTGTGAGAGGTTTAGGTAATAGAGACTGCTAGGTAGATCTAGCAGTCTGTTGTTGTTCATAGTCGTCTGACAGTCCTCGGGGCACTCTTATGATATTTTTGTATGTAAAGGTGTTGTTTCAGTGTTATGGATGAAGAGTTGGTTGAATACTCAACAAACCCATATGAATTTGTGTCTATATAGAAATAATATCCACATCAGTGCAACAAAGTGGATCAATTTTTGACACCTGCCTCACCAGACTTGGGTTTTTTCACTACCCTTCCAAATATCGTTAATGGTTTTAATTTCTTTCCAAACTGGGTTTCAAGGTTAACCAACCTTTCCGCTGGTCCAGAACAAAATTTACTAGGCATAGAGGAGATTTCAAAAGTAGAAGAGCAAGGATGGGTGGTTCTGTTAGACCTTAATGTCATTATTGTTGGGTTTTCACAAGAAGCCCTAAATTTTGTTGATAATTGAAAAAAAAACCCTAATAGTCATTCTCCATAATTGGTGATAACATTGGAATTTTCGAACTTGTAGGGGGGAGTAGGGTTTCTGGGTCATTCTCTTCTTCATCTATTTGTTGCAGTTTCCTCTCATGAAGATGGCATTAGGTTCACTAGCACAACCAATGCGCAATTTGAGGTGGGGGCTTTGAGCCACTCATTTGGACCCATTTCCTATGAAGGGTTTCCCCTGTCTTCTGGTATTTTCTCAGGGGCGGAACGCGTGAGGGCCTCAACTGGCCCAAGTTTGTAGGGGTGTAAAAACTTTAAAAATAATCTCAAAACCATCCCTGGACTCCATCCAGTTGGAGGCCCTGATGGGATTTCATCAAAGAACTAGGGTAAGAAGACAAAATGTGTTAAAATGAAAGAAAGTGGGAGAGTTTTAGTCCTGGGAGACGGGCTCAATTTTTACAATATTATGGATATTACAAGTAAGGTTCTGTTCAGGAGGGTGCATGGTAGAAATTACTTGGCTTTGCGACTGAAAAAGTGGGTTCATGAGGTTTGGGGACAAGTTTTGGATGAGCTCCCAGCAGTCTGCACTATGTCAAGGGGCTGGTTTTCTTTCAAATCCAGCAAGGAAAAGCATGCAAACTGGGCCCTCTCGAGATTTTGGAATATTGAAATAGCTCCCATTCTCTTTAAGATATGGTCTCTTCTCTTTGACCCTAAAATAAAACAATTAGGTGTTGGTTCAATTTGGGTCAAATTGCCTGGGTTTCCATAACAGTTATGGACAAAGGACAATTTTCAAAGTATTGGGGACGATTTGGGAAAATATTTAGATAATGAAAAATCATACTTAGAGACAAGTAAAATGGCCTATGCAAAGATTTTGGTTCATTTGGATGCCAAAGAAGGTCTGGTGGCTAGCCTGAATTTGCATTATAAGGGTCTTGTTCAACATCAAAAGTTGGACTACGAAGGTGTCCCTTTTCACTATTGTTGATGCCATGAAGTTGGTCATATTTTCAAAGAATGTTCGCTAGTGCTAAAAGGGAAAATAGGATATGGAGGTACGAGGAAAAATTGTCAAGGTATTAAAGTTTCGGAGAAGGGAGGAAGTGCAGTACAACCTCCACCACAAAAGATATCTTGGAAAGATGGAAAAGCAACTGAAAACAAACCTACAATTACATGGATGAAACAACGGGCTGAAAAGAGCATAAATACTTCCAAATCTAGATCTTTGACGATCTATTTTGTATCGGGTATTATTTCCCCTTCCTCATATTTACCTCATCCCTGTGTGTCTATTTGTTTTGTGGTCATGCTTGCATACGTGTCTCCATTTTTTGAAAGAGTTCAAGGGTCCAATCATTTTGTGGCGGTTGTCTCTTGTCCCGTAAATTCTATTCGTGTTTGTTGCCCGAATCCCTCACCTTCATTCCCCTCTTCGGAAGAGGTATCCTCGGAGTCAGGTAGGAAGCCTAGATATAATCTATGGTTTTCATCCAAATCCCTTAGCAAGCCTAATTACTTGGCCTCCTCAGGCTCTGTATTAGGTTCCCTTTCCCCCTCCAAGCTTCCAAAATTCCCCTAAGGTCGACAATCACACATTACAAAAGCCATTCATCAGGCAAGTTAGGACATAGCCACTAACATAAAACTATCACTGGATGGGGCCCTTAGAGCAAGTAATGCCCCGGACTCTAGGCACCTATGAAGTGGATGCATACAATTGCATAGGGCTTGCTACTCCCTCAAAAAAACTGGTTTTAAAGCAGTTAGTTCTATCGGAAAAAAAATGATATCATATTGTTATGAGAGACATTAGGTTCTTATAGTGATATCATATATGTTTTGAAAGGAATGTTTATAGGATAATTTTTTTTTTGCTATTGGTGTGCGAGGTAGATTTGGGGGTTCATTGGGTATGCATTTTAAATATGTCAAAATCATAAATATTTGGGGTAGTGAAGGTGTTATTGTTGCAGACATTTTATCTGAAGAATTTGGAATGGAATTTAGGGTGGTTAATGTGTATGACCCCTATCAGGAAAGAGTAGTTTTCCTAGATAAATTAATGAATCAATCATTTATGAGGAGGGAAAATTTGATTCTAGGTGGTGACCTAAATTTCCCTTTGGTTATGTTTATAATTTTGGGAGAGCATGCCTGGATTGATTCACTATCTAATTATTTCTCTCATTTACTAGACTCCCACAATCTAATAGAGGTAGATATGGCAAGATATAAGCCTACAAGGAGAAATTGGAGGGTCAGGGAAGCCATGGTTGTTAGGAGATTGGAAAATTCTTGATTTTGGATTCTCTGATGAATAAATTCTCACTTTTCAGACAATGGGTGGGATCGAGAGGGTTATCCGAGCATCATCCTATTTACTTGGAGCTTGCTGGTAGTTTCAAAAAGCCTAGGGCCCCTTTCAAATTTAATATGAATTGAATGAAAGAGGAGGAGTTCATATCCATTGTTTGTGAGCATTGACAACCATGTGGTATTGGGGAGTCGATCAGTTGCAAGTCAATTTGAAAACAACCTTAATAGATTAAAGTGGAAGACTATTGAATGGGTTAAAGTAAAAACACAGAGGGATGAGGAATCATTGAAGAAAATTGAGGCTAAATTAGAACAGTTGGAGGATGCATGAGGTGGGGATTATGATGCAAATGAAGCTAAACACAATATTATCCAGTTGGAAATAGAAAGGAGGAAGTTGTTGGAGGAAAGTGAAGAAACATGGGGACTTAGAAGTAGGGCCATTTTTCTACAGGCTGGGAATGACAATACAAAAATTTTTCAGCAATATTCCAAGGGAAGGAGAGATATCAACACTATTTGGTCTTTACAAAATGATAATGGTATAAAACCCTCCTCCCACATCTACCCAAGTAACTGACCAACCGGGGTAAACAAGTGATGAGAAGTTACTATGATATGATTTGACCTCATAAGTTATGTTAATGAAGTGGAACCGATGGAAACACACCATACAGACCTTCCACATTAACAACGGGACTCCTAGGAACCATCCCAACCTTTCTGGTAACCAGCCCCTAGGTCCCACTGAGATTTTAGACCACTTAACCCCCTGATGCTCCCATAATATGGGCATGAGAGCATCCAGAAGGCTCTGGATGCTCCCACAACATGGCATGCCAACATCTAGGGACTATTTTTCTCAGTGTTGTGCCAACATCCCTGGGATTTGCGCCACTTTTTCAAGCCCAGGCCCTAGGTCACTACCCATAATTCAATGAAACCTTCCTAACAGAAATATAACAAGGAAATGATGATACAAATGCAATTACTTGAACAAGTCATTGACTAGACCCCTACTAGCCATGATAGGCATTTCATCAAACATGTAAAAAATATGTAATCTACAGGTGTAAACAATAGATCTAAGAATAGGGGTCTCATACTTATCTGCGAATCGCTAAGAAGCATTTTCCCCCTATATCATTATTTGCATTATCATCTATTAGGTCATGGATACATTGTTCATCCATTTACAAGTAAAAACATGAACATCATCATTTACATCTTGGTACCTACAAGAAAAACTCGTTGTAGTTGTTGATCCTGATGTCCTCTTTCACTTTCTTGCTATTCCTTTGCCTTCTTGCTCCAAAACTCCAAGTATGCAACACTCCTCCAAGAGTGCTCCAATAAAACTCTAAGTGTCTAAGAATGTGTGTGTGTGTGTGTGAGAGAGAGAGAGAGAGAGAATAGAGAGAGCTCCAAAACTAAACTAAAAAAAAAGTATGTGAACTGATCCTCAGAAGCCTTTTTATTAATGA
This sequence comes from Pinus taeda, assembly GCA_000404065.3. Taxonomy (NCBI): domain Eukaryota; kingdom Viridiplantae; phylum Streptophyta; class Pinopsida; order Pinales; family Pinaceae; genus Pinus; species Pinus taeda. The sequence continues at coordinate 231,610 of APFE030090790.1, forward strand.
GGTCTATAATTTCTTCATTTTCCATTATTTTCCTTCATTTTCCTCCTCACATGGAACCTGTGACCTTTCACCTCCTTTTTCTCCTAATTTCCATTATTTTCATAAATAAAAGTGCCCAAAATGCCATTTTTCCTTTCCAAAACCTTAGCCATTGCCTTTGCCAATTTCCTTAGCCATAATAAACCAATGAACACCCACACTAGGATGTCTTGTGCAACATTCAACTTGGAATAAATGTCCCATCAACCGTGTTTATTATTTTCCCATTATTAACTTTTATTACATGGAATTTTCACCAGGTTTGTTACAGGACCTTCCCCCTTGGGAGAACACCATCCTTAGTGTTCAACAACACCTATAACCACAATATCGTTGAAGAAAAATATACTGCCATGGAGCTTTATGACTTAGCTTGTTGCAGTATTTACAATGATCATCCCTTTGAGAAGCAAACCAACATGACAAAATAACAAATATAACATCATAATGACATGACACCCATACCACATATTGGAGCTTTATAACATAGCTCATGGTGGTATTTACATCCATATACATATGTACATATACCAAACATCTCAAAAACATCTACCAAAAACATATACCAAAACATCCTCAACCAACGAATAAGGAAGGATACATAGCCCGCATCTGATCCACCATCTCCCATGTAGCTTCATCGGGCCCAAAGTGCTTCCATTGCACTTTAACCCACTCGATTGCTCGGTTCTGGAGCATGAGCATATTTCTCTGCAAAATGCACTGCGGTTCTAGCTGGAATTCTCCTTTTGGCTACACCTGCAATAGACACCAGTCAATCACATGATTAACATATTTAACATACTTCTTAAGAAATGACACATGGAAAACATCATGGAATTTCATTGTTAGAGGAAGTGCAAGTCGATAGTTTACTGGCCCAACCCTCTCAATAATATTGAAATGTCCACAAAACCAAGGTACCATCTTGGCACATGATCCAATCTACAAGGAGCTCTTCTTTGGTTTGATGCGCAAGTACACATGTTCCCCAACTTGGAACTCCTTGAACAAACTATTCCGATTTGCATAGATCTTCTACCTATCATGTGCTACTTTCAAATTCTTCTTGATTACTTGCATTTCCTGCTTCATGTCTGCCAACATGTCTGGTCTGATCAACACCCTGTTAACTGGATCACTCCAACTAATGGGAGTATTACAACTCTGCCCATACAATGCCTCAAAAGGACTCATCCTCAAGGATTCCTTATACCTATTTTTGTAAGTGAAATCTACCAATGGAAGGTACTCTTCCTACTTAAGTTGTTGTTGCAACACATACTTCCTCAACATGTCCTCCAATATCTTGTTTGATCTCCATGTCTGTCCATCTGTCTGTGGATGATAAGTTGTACTGAAGGCTAACTTTATGCCCAACCTGCAAAACTTGGAAGTGAACTTCACATCCCTGTCTAACACAATCTTCTTCAGAATTCCATGCAATTTGACCACGTCCCTGATGAAGACCCGTGCCACATCACTCACTGCGAATGTAGACTTCATTGGAATGAAGTGCGCAACCTTCGTCAACCTTTCCAAGACAACCATGATGAAATCATGTTGTCCCACTGTCCTCGGAAAACATGTGATAAAGTCTATGGAAATGACCACCCATTTCCACTCTGGAATAACAATCGGCTATAGCAGTCCACCTAGATGCTTAAACTCTACCTTCACCTGCTAAAAATCCAAACACCTAGCCACAAACTTTGCTACATCTCTCTTCAAATTCGACCAATAATATAATTTATACATTGGTGTCAGTGTCTTCTAATAACGTGGGTGACCTGAATATGGTTTCGCATGAAACTACCTCAAGATCACCTTCTTGAGCTCACTGCTATCCTTCACATATATCCCGTCTCTAAATCAAACGAATCTGTCTATTGTGAGATGATAATCCACATCCTGTGCACCTGCACCTATACTTGTACCTATACCACTACATGTACCTATACATGTACCACCACCTATCCATGTACCTATACTACCACATGTACCTGTACCACCACATGTACATGTACCTATACTACAACATGTACCTCTACCTATACTACCCCTTGTACATGTACATGTACCACTATCCAAACTCTGTTGCAACTTGTGCACAATCTCCATATACCTGACATCCTGTTGACTTGCCTCCAAGATCCTGTCCTATAAGTCTGTCTCGTAGGAGCTCATAGCTACTAAGTGATTTACCTGTATCTACCTGCTAAGAGTATCTTCCACCCTGTTCTCTTTACCTTTGATAAACCTGATCTCAAAGTCGAACTCACTGATCGTGGCCAACCACCGAGCCTATCTTCCATTCGGATTTGGTTGGTCAATTAGATACCGCAAACCACTGTGACCACTCATCAATGAAAACCTCCTACCCAGAAGATAATGCCTCCACATCTTCAATGCATGTATGATCACTACCAACTCAAGATCATGTGTGGGGTAGTTCTGCTCGTGCTTGTTCAATTTTCATGACTCATAGCATACCACTTGTCCATCCTGCATAAGGACTCCACCAAGTCCTCTATTGCAAGCATTTGTACATACTACGAACTCATTGTCCAAATCTGCAACCTTCAACACTGGTGCATGTGTCAGCAACTGCTTGAGCTGCTCAAAACTGGTCGTACACTCCTCTGTCCATTCAAACTTCTTATCTTTCATATGCAATGATGTGATAAGAGAATCGATTTGCGAGAAGCTCCCGATGAACCTCTTGTAATAGCCTGCCAATCCAATGAAGGGTCTCACCTCATCTACATTTCTAGGAGCTTCCCACTCCATGATAGCTCTTATCTTCTCTGGATCTACTGTTATGCCCTCCTTAGAGACAACATGTCCCAAGTAATGTACCTCAGTTTGAAAGAAACTACACTTGTTGAGCTTAGCATACAACTGATGCTATCTCAACAATATCAACATTTCTTCTAAATGCTCAACATGCTCTTCTTCATTTTTAGAATATACCAATATGTCATCAATTAACACAATAACAAACTTATCCAAATACAGACGCAACACACTATCCATCAAGAACACAAAGGTAGATGGAGCATTAGTTAAGCCAAATGGAACCACAACAAACTCATAATTCCCATACCTAGTATGGAAAGTTGTATTGTAGATGTCCTATTATTTAATGCATACTTGATGCTATCTAGATCTCAGATCAATCTTCGATAACAATGTTGCTCCCTTCAACTGATCGAACTAGTCATCAATCCTCGGTGATGGATACTTGTTCTTGATGGTCACTTTGTTCAATTGCCTGTAGTCAATACATAATCTAAGAGTACCATCTTTCTTCTTCACAAACAATACCTGTGCGCCCCAAGGTTACACACTTGGCCTAATGTATCCCTTCAACTGCAACTTCAACTCTACCAACTTAGGTGTATTCATCCTGTAAGGTGCTTTTGATGTTGGCGCTGTCCCTGGCAGCAACTCAATAGAAACATCTACCTCCCTGTGAGGTCGCAACTCTGAAATATCCTCATGAAATACATCCCGGAACTGTTGTAGAACTGGGTACCTGCTCAAGACATCTGCAACCTCAACTTCCTTACCTTTGTCACTAGAAATGTGCACTACAAATAATTCACACCTTTCCTACGACTACACTTTTCCTACATTGTTGTCACCATCCTAATTGACGTCGCTTTCTTCTTACCTCACAAAAATATTTATTCCCCATTGTCATCCAAGCACTCAATGGCTTTGTCATAACAATCCACCTTGGTTCTATGAAGGTACAACCAATCCATGCCCAATAACGTACTGCATGATCCCAACAGTCATACACTCAAATGTGTTGTGGTAGGCATACCATTCAAATCAAATTCACAAGCTCTTACCTAGTGATGAACTCGCTTCTTAGTACCTGTAGCCAGCTTGTACGTTTTAACCCCGTACAGAAATTACCTGCATACGAATTCTAAAACACAGAAAATAAACAATGCAAGAGCATAACACATAAAACACATATACATAGAGATTTTCCCCTGGATCCCAAAAGCAAGACTACCAGCTTGATTTTTCATTATATTCCTTTCAATGTTACAATACATATTTATACATGCCGAAGCATCCAATACCATGGATTGAAAACCATCGCGTCCAAAACCATGGACCAAAAACCATCTCGTCCAAAACCATGGGCTAAAAACCATCGCGTCCAAAACCATGTGCGAAAACCATGCACAAAACCATAGGTAGGTCTGCCCAACCTAATATAGGGTCCAAAAAAATTTCCCCGGGGCGCTACCCCGGACCCAGTAGAGGGGGGCTACCTGTCCCCCTCAAACCCCCCGTGACCCCCCCGCTGTGCAATCGGCGCAATGAAGGGGGCGCTCTGCCCCCCTCTAACCCCCCAGTTAACTACGTAGGCTAGTCATGGAAAGAAGATAACACAACCCAACACAGTTGCACTAACAAATACTCTACATGCACTTCTTTATTCAAACCACACTTATCCACCAGGTCAAGACTAACATAACTATAATTAGATCGAGGGTAAATCAAAATAGAAACAACTTGATCACAAAGCTTACCATCCATCTCAATGATAGATGCTTGATGGTCTACCTGTCTGTTATCAAGCGCTGCATAGATCCTAGGAATACTCTGCCCAACATCCCTAATAGTATGCGCCTCCTGTGCACTATATATCTGAGGCCTACCAACCTGATTCTATGGAAAATATCTCATGTGATGATCTTTACCGCAAGTCCAACACTCTATAGGCTTCCAGCCTACATCCTTATTTTGCTCCTCAAATCAAAACCCTTGTCCTCTATCAGATGCATTGGAATTATTAGATGGTGTTGCATTCTCTTTATTACTTGTACCCCGAGGTCTTTCTCACTTCTTGTCCCATTTTCCTTTTTTCTTTGCATTACCTTTCCAGTTTGTCTTAGTCTCAGATATGCGCTTCAATTGTTCATAACAATTCTTCAAATTTCGGATGGCCTCCTCTAACGATCTAGGCTTATCGAACTCAATCCTATCTTTGAATGCAATCGGAAATCCACTAATGAATTTATGAATTTTAGCCTTCTCCTCCTTGAGGTAAGGCACATACCTCAGTAGCTCCAAGAACCTACTAGTGTACTCCTCGTCTGTCATCGATCCAATCTTTAGCTCATAGAACTCTTTTTCCTTATCATAAAAGTATCTCTCCGATAGGTATAGGTAATTCTTCTTGAATAGCCTCTCGAATTCACTCCAAGTCAAGTCCTTCTCATGAATACCTTTGACATTCTTCACATCTTCCCACCAAATGTTTGCTTTAATGTTGAGACTAAATGTAGCTATTTTTGCTTTCATGTTCTCTGAATAATCATGCAACCTGAAGAACTTCCTCATGCCAAGCAACCATGCCTCTGCATTCCGTGATTTCTTCATCTCTCCATCAAATGTAGGTGGTTTTTATTTCTTAAACTCATCTGGAAAGTATTCGCTATCACTCCTCCTATAAGGATGATAACGATGACGATCATAGTGCCTATATGAACTAGAACTAGAATAATACCTGTGTTCATCACCTATCCTATCCAGAGTGTCCAACAACCTGCCATCTCTCACTACGTAATCTCTATCTGACCTATGAACACCATGAGACCTACTACCATATGGCCCATTAGTTCTGTTCTCCTGCTCATGACTAATCTGAAGTGGTCCATGTTGCTGCAATTCTGACAAACTTTGAAGTATCACTACATTTACCTTTACTTGTTTCTCCTGTGCCTGTATGATTCTGCCATTGTATGCCTTATAACTCCTTATTTCATACTTTAAGCTTCTCAATGTGTCTACCAAATTAGAAGAGTTCCCAACACCATGATACTCATCTGATCCATAGGGAAAGTCTGAGGAATTGTAGTCTACCATCTTGCTAGAGATTTTTGATATTCTTCTTGCAAGGTATATCATGTCGACTAAACCAAATCACACTAAAACAACGTACCTTAGCATGTTTCATGGAGGCTATCTCATCTGCAAGATCAACAAATCAATGTAATTCATGTATAACATAATCATAACAACATATAGAAATATAACTCATAAGCATATAACCATCGTTCTAGCTAGAGTCCAGTCATCAATGCATGACCATGTCATTTACACATACATGACCTCATGCATGACAACAACCACTACATCATTGTACACTTGAGCACATGTGAAAATTGACATGCATAAGTAGTGCACAACCAACCACACATTCATGATGACACACTCCACAACAACACCATCAACTTACCATGGCGACATCACTACAACCATGACCCATACCATACAAATGCAACAAGCACATGGTCCTACAACACAAGAGACACACATACAACTGACAAGAATGCATGACCAACACATAACCCATCCAATCTAAGGGGTGAACCATGCTTTGATACCACCCTGTGACACCCTCCTCCCACATCTACCCAAGTAACAACCAACCATGTTAAACATGTGACGAGAAGTTACTATGATATGATTCAACCTCCTAAGTCACGTTAAGGAAGTGGAACTAATGGAAACACCCATACAGGCCTTCCATATCAGCAACAACACTCCTAGGAACCATCCCAACCTTTCTGGTAACCAACCCTTGGGTCCCACTGAGATTTTAGACCACTTAACCCCTAGACGCTCCCATGATATGGGCATGACAACATCTAGAAGGTTGCAGACGCTCCCACAGCATGGCATGCCAGTGTCCAGGGACTATTTTGCTTAGTGTTGTGCCAATGTCTTGGGATTTGAGCCACTTTTTCAGGCCTAGAGCCCAAGGCACTGCCCAAAATTCAATGAAACCTTCAAGCCAAAAATATAACAAGGAAATGATGATACAAATGCAAATACTTGAACAATCCCTTTATTGGACCCCTACTAGCCATGACAAGCATTTCATCAAACATACCACGAATATGTAATCTACATGTGTAAACAACAAATCTAAGTATAGGGGTCTCATACTTATCTAGGAATTGCTAAGAAGAATTGTTCCCCTATATCATTAGCGACATTATCATATATTAGGTCATAGATACATTGTTCATCCATTTACAAGTAAAAACATGAGATGCTCCATACATAGATACCATCATAATACATGATCATAACCAACATAACAACCATAAAAATACCAAAGAAATAACAACCATGTGATCCATATATAAACATGTACAATACTCATAAAATAACAAGGAGAAATAACCTCATATTAATAATGCAAAGGCCAACCAGTTGTGGGACTTCCACAAACCACCCGACCGTTGACTTGGCTGAGCCAAAACTCTCTTCATCCAGTCACCCCTATGCCATATTCCAAGCATGAATGTAGGATCTCATAAAACACATCAATCCAAAACCATCCAGGGCTTCCAGAGGCCAACCACCTCAACCCATTAAACAATGATTCCACCTCACCAGAGATCATAAAACCCTCATCAGATTGGTCTCTATCCAAGCCTTCTAGGGCTCCAGAGCGTTTATTCCAACCAAGGCTTCTAGGACTAGTAATTCAACCCACAACTATCGTTGAGCTTCCAGAGTGTTTGTCCAACTAACACTTCCAGGACTAGTATCTCAACCCACCAAGGGCTTCCATAATGTATGTCAACAAAGTCTTCCAGGACTAGTAACTCAACCCAAGCTGTTATAGGGCTTTCAGAGCATTTTTCCAACCACGGCTTCCAGGAACTAGTAACTCAACCCAAGCTAAGGAAACATGAAAACCAACTAGAAAGAAAAAAGAAATAAACCCACAACACCATGACTATCCGGGAAATGGCAAGGCTAGGCAAATCCACTATTAATCCAGGCAATCCTCCATCCTATTGACATATCATGACCAATAATCCACATGCATATGCCATGCATACCAAAAATAGTAAGGAAAACATACATGCAACATGGTACCTGCAAGAAAAACCCGTTGTAGTTGTTAATCTCGATGTTCTCTTGCGATTTCCTGCTCTTCCTTTGCCTTCTTGCTCCAAAACTCTAAGTATGCCACACTCATCCAAGAGTCCTCCAAGAAAAATCTAAGTGTCCAAGAATGAGAGAAAGAGAGAGAGAGAGAGAGAGAGAATAGAGAGAAAGTTTGAATCCATTATTTGGGTAGGTTTAGCCATACATGACCATAGGAGTTAATTCCATTGTTCACACAGTCTTAATACCCATAAGAACCTAGCGAGCTCTTCATTTATGGCTAAAATAATTTAGCAACCCTCACAGTAATGGCGGCTGCTAGGGTTTGAGCTTCCTGTCACAGGCGTAGGCTCTGTCCCTCTACAGGCGCAGTAGCGGTAGGCCTTTTTTCAGCTATTGTCTTTGATCAAAATCGCATTGGGTTTTTCCAATGTGCTGATTCCACAGTAGGTCTGGAAGCAGTTTTCTCTCGCCTCGTAGCACTGTTTCGTCAAGGTCAAGAGCTGACCGACCGAATGGAGACAGAGGGGTCCAGTGGGGCCCCTACTTTCAAACAGATAGTCGTGCAGAAGCATAAGCAATATAAGAAGGAGGTGGTCAGGATTTCTGGGCTTGATAATAATAAGCAGAATGGCGGAAGGAATAAGGAGAAAATACAAGGGGAAGCTAACAAGCCAAACGGAACAACGGTTGGCACAGACACAGAGAGGGAAAGCCTGACAGGGGCTAAAGACAAAATTCCATCAATAATTAATTCATCAGGAAACGAGAAGCGACAAAATGATGAAGAAAGGGAGCAGACAGATGACAGGCAAGGAAAGTCGGAAAAGGAGGGGGAACCCAGCTCAAACCCCAATAAATACGCTTCATCCAATGGGGTCTGCAAACCAAAAAAGACAAATAACCTAAGGGTAGTCATAACTGACCCAAAGATTCAGGCATACAGAGAGCATATGGAAGAACAAGCCATTATCTGCAAGTTTATGGGCATATGGCCGTCTGAGAGAACTCTTTGTCACTTGATCCAGGTGGATATTGGTGGCCACCCACTAATTCGACTTGGATCCCCTCTAGTGCTTCGTGCAGTTTTTTTCAGTTTCCTTAATTATAGCACAATTTACTATTTTTAGCAGTTTTTCGGG
>APFE030090791.1:0-40520 GCA_000404065.3 Pinus taeda
TTTTTTTTGTGTATGTTCGTGCTGTGTATGTTGGTGTTAATATTGTGTTTATGTGTGGTCTGTGTATGTTGGTGTTAGTGTTGTGTTTATGTGTGGTCTGTGTATGTTGGTGTTAGTATTGTTAATCACTGAGAGCAAAGAAGAAAAGCAAAGAGCAGAGTTAGGGCAGAGCAGAGAAGAATAGAGAATGAAAAAAATATTTCGTTGAACCAAACTGGAATCTCCGTTCCTCTTATGGCTGGATGTTTCAGGTGAGGGAAATCTGCATTGTAATATCTTTAAGATATTAACAGGAATTGGAATCTTTAATTTCTCTCATTTTCGTTTCAGTAATTCATTGGTTGTTTTTAAATGTTTCAGCCACTCAGTGTTCTTTGTTTGTTTTTAATTTGTTGGAATCTTTAATTTCTCTCATTTTCGTTTCAGTAATTCATTGGTTGTTTTTAAATGTTTCGGCCACTCAGTGTTCTTTGTTTGTTTTTAATTTGTTGCTTCCAGCTTTGAAGGTAGAGCGTTGGGTGCGAAGCGCCAAGTGAATACTTCTACAAAGTCATACGTGCAAATCATCTACCCCAGGGCTCGTGATTATGGGTAGCCTTCTGCCGATTTTATTTCTTTATCAACAAGAATTGCAATGTCGATTTGATTTCTTTATGACAGACAATTGCAATCGTTAATTTCTTTCTTGCTTTCTAGACTTTGTTTCTAGCTATGTGTATGGTCTTCTTTTTGTATATTGTGTTTGTGTTTAAACTAACCACCGAGGACGAGTCAGGACTCAGCGCAGCGCAGAGAAGAGAAGGGGAAATTTATTCAATTGGCCGACACAATCTCTATTCCTCTTCTAGTTTGATGGATAAGGTGTGGGAAATCTTAGCTGTAGTTTCTTTATATTAACAGCAAACGGAATCACTAATTTCTCTGGTTTTGGTTTTCCGTAATTCATGGATTATTTTAGATGTTTCTGCACTAATGACTCCTTGTTTGATTGATTTTAATTTCTTCCTTCAAAGCAACTTTGAGGGCAGAGAGCTGGGTGCAAAGCGCTGAGTGAATAATTCTACACATGGGTTGTGATTATTTATGGTCATATATCCATTTGATTTCTGTTTTTTGTTTATTAATTATTTTCAAAATTTATATGCTAGGGTGCTATTTTGTTAATTTCTTTTCTTGCTTTTAGCGACTTTGTTTCTAGCTATGTATGCGGTTACTGTGTTTGTTTGTGTTGTATATGCGTATGTGTGTAAATTAACGACCGGAGGGCGAGTTAGGGCAGAGCAGAAAAGAAAAGCTTTATTTCGGTGAATCGAATTGGGCGACACGATCTCGATTCCTGTTTGGATGGACGAGGTGAGGGAAACTTAAGCTGTAATTCCTTTATATTAACAACAATCGGAATTTTTAATTTCACTGGTTATGGTTTTCAACTATTCATTGGTTTTAATTTCTAGTTTCCAGTTTTGAGGGCTATTGGCGGTGGGTTCATGGCACCGAATGAATACTTCATTTGCAAGGCTGGTGATTATTTGTGGTATTTTTTTATTTCATTTTTTTAATGAACCATCTGCAATTTCTAATTGATAACCGATTGCAATTGCAATTATAATTATATGTTTCTGGTTTGTTAATTATTTTCAAATTTTATAGGTCGTGTTGCTTTGTTGGTTAATTTCTTTTCTGCTTTCTGGGAGCATATAGAGTGTGGAGAAGACTTTGTGGAAAAGGCCATTTAAGTATTTTTGCAATGGAGCCATATTTGAGGTAGCTTCTAAATACTTAATTATATGGCAATTATCTTTTTACTGGAGAGAGAATTTTTGAACTTAAACATTGTAGCAGTTATTTAAATTTCTAGTTAAGTGAATATAGAACTATGATAAAATAGTAAAAAAAATGATTTAATTCTTTCTAAAATCAATAAATAAATTTAGGTTTATTCTATGATTTTTTAAATCATTAGACTCAAAGGAGATTTGCTAACTCTCTGATCAAAAGAGATCTGAAAAATCAAGAAATTAAATTAAATAAATTTGGTTTGATGCTGCTTTGGTATTCAAATTCAATCGAACTAATTACAAATCTGGTTACGCTGTTTTCCAAATAAAATAAAATCAATCAAATGAATTACAAATCCAGTTACCCTTGTTCCCAAATAAAATAATACAAATAAAATAAAATCAATTTCCATAGGTTAGGATCGATGGATTTACGGAGCTAGGTGTACATTTAATCTTGCCATTCTTAAAGTTGTTTAGGTTATTCTGGCTGTAAATGATTGTAAATTATTGAATTTGAAATATTATGAGTGAAATATAAAAGGCGAAGTATCAGTGTCAAAGTGTGAAAATTTTCATGTATACTTATTTTACGGACTTATTTAATTTTTTTTTTTTTTATACCGATAATTTTTTAATTGGAAGAGATTTTTTTTCTTTATACCGAAATTTTTAATATGGAAGAAGAGATGGGTGATGTTAGATTAAAATGAAATTTAAGTTCTTGATTTTCTAAATTTCAATAGTTTAGTCAAAATCTTTATTTAAATTTTTTTAAATTTATATATTATTTTTAAAATCTTGGATTAAACTAAAGTTCTCTTTCATTTTCTGAATCTCAATTGTTTATTTTACTTTTTTTAACTTTTATAAAAGATTTATAAGTAAATTTTTCGTAGCTGGTGAATAAGTCTTTTGTTAGACTTTGTGAGTGATAAGATTTTGACTCGCATAATAGAAAAAATTTCACCAAGCTCTTTGGAAATTGGTTTTTTCTCGGTTGGCTAGGTGAGACGAATGGGATTCCAACTTGTCTTCTTGAATGTATGGGGCATTCTTATGAGTATATAAAAGGCAAAGTATTAGTGTCAAAGTTTTCATGTATATTATTTTATGAATTTATTTAGATTTTATTTTATAAAATTATTATTTATTTAAACTTAAATCTTATTTACGTATATATTTTTTTTAATAACTTTAGATTAAACTAAACTTAAATTTTATATATTTTCTAATATCCGTTGTTTATTTTATTTTTTTAACTTTTATAAAAATTAAATAAATTTTTTCTAGCTCGTGAATAAGTCTCTTAGACTTTTTACTTTACAGGATTTCGACTGCCATAATAAAAAAAAAAATTCACTAAACTCGATTTGAACCTACCGGGATTCAAACCTGCCTTCTTGAATGTGCGGCGCACTTTTATCAACATACAATCAGCTATTGCTAGCGGCTTTCCCATCGCATTATATATTGAAGTTTCCGTCTTCTCAGCAATTTCGCTCAAGAGATGCAAACGCATTTCAGAAGAGGGGTCCGCGTGTTCTTGGCACATTAATATCTATTTGTTTAGAGCGATCCTTGTATTTAGCCCCGTTCAATAAAGTCGTGCTCAAGTCTGAGAGGTTCCTTTTCGTAGACTTCGATTTTGGTACCCAATGTCTAATAAAAAATAATAATAAAAGCTATGACGACGGGAGAGCGGTAACTAAATGATGGGTAATTATGATTAATGAAAGAAAATCATTTGAAAAAACAAAATTTGAATTTATAATTATGATAAATATGTAAATTAATTTGTTTAAGCCATAAAAATTAATTAATTATTTATTGAATATTAATAATAATATTATATAAGTAGTTAAAATACACTTTTTACAAAATATAATATAGATTTTACATAATAACAAGTTAATAATGAAACTATATTTTGAACTAATTTTGTTATTAAAAAAATATTATTTGAGAGATCTAATTAGAACGAGTGATGGAATATCTTTTTCCAAGAAAAGTAGGAGGCCAATAGGTTTGTTCTTCTCATTGGGCGCGGTGGTCATAGGGACCAGCCTCCTCCCTCATGGTTAGAGGCGCAAGCCATTGGATATAGGTAATTTAAGAAGAATACCCTTTAATGAGTGAGGGGTCCATGCACTTGAAAAAATGAATTTGTTTAACCATAAATTCTTAATAGGTTATAATTAATAAGAATAGTGAGGAGATGAATTTTACGTTGAAAGTTTATAATGAAAATAGGTCATAAAAGGTCATAGAATGTTAGGGTTGTCACACAACTAGTCAAGAAGGTCATGGTCACAATTTTTTCTTAATATCTTTAATATTAAATTGGTTCTCTTCAAAAAATTAAAAATATTAATATCACTCAAGATATAATTTAACATTAAATCTGTCCAAGTCACTGAAGTTTAAAAGGGCTATTTTAATCTCTATATCATGTATTCATTAGAAAATTATGATTCAATACATCGCATTCTCATGTCTCTTTTAGCAAAGTTATAAATTAATATTTTTCCAATTCGCTATTACATCACAATGAAAGCTATTCACAATGAGAGCTATTAAGAATGCTTGGATTAAAATACTATATATAAAAAATTAATTCGCTTCTTGTTAAAAGAGATATTATCATAATCATGAAGTCCCATTAAAGTACTATAATAAATAATACTATTAACAACAATAATTTATAAATGGATATATTTAATAGTCGAGAGGTGTTAATGATATTTTTGTTCTATTAACACACCTAGAAAAACTCTTTAGAGATAAGTTTTAGAAATAGAATATGATGTTTGAATTAAGTTTTTACTAACTGTAACAATGAAATCCCCGTAGAAAACGAGTCCTAAGTATGCCTCATGCGGAGCGGAGCGGTGCGACTGGTGAAATGGTGGTCAACCTGGACTAATGCACATGGTGCGACAGACTTTGTGTGTGTTTTGGAGAAGCGGGGCTGATCTTCGACAACTCAGCTGCACTCACGGTGCTTACAGAACTGTTTTTATTTTATTTTCCGTTTTGGTTTATTGGTTTTTCTACGAGCGGCTTGGATTTTTCTGATTTGGTACGACCTTGGTGCTTTTTAAGCTCTAAATCATTAATTATTTTTAATTAAAATATAACAATTTAAAGTTAAGGCTAAAGCGTCCCAACACAAATTTGGAACTAACCTCTTTGTTAAAATGTTCAAAGAGATTCAAAGGATTCCAAAGGTGAAATTGACTTGAGTTCATAAAAATTCGAAAATCCTGAGAGCTTGGGATTCCCCAAACATGAACGTTGTTGGAGGAGATAAATCGAGAAGGAAAGCAAGAAAAGTTGGAATGGCTCGCCGTCTATATAAGTGACGAAGGTATGGTCCAATTTAATCTTATGGTTAAATTTGATTAAAGTTTATTTTGATTTTCTTTCACGCGGTGGTAGAATGGTGTGTTATGATTGAATTTGTCAAGGGTTTAGCTTGTTTTGATTTCTATTTTTGTGTATATCTTTGTTTTGTGTATGTTGTTATTAGTGTGGTGATTATGTCTATGTGCAAATTAACCACTAAGGGTGCATTACCAAGTGAGTTTTGTTTGATTTTTTTTTTCCTTTTTATATATGTTATTCGCACTTGGATTTTCTAATTTCTCTGATTTTGGTTTCAGTAATTCTGTGGTTATTTTTAAATGTTTCCTTTATTTCTTGCTTCAGCAGTAAGGGTAGAGTACTGGTATTTTTAAGATAAAACCAAACTCATTTTCATTTTACAAAGAAGCTTTCATTTTACAAAAAAAAGTTTTCATTTACATAGTTTCCCTTCTGTTTTGCCTAACCCAACAGAAATAGAAATAAAAATAAAAACTGGCTCTCAAAGCAGCAAGAAAATACTTCTGACTTCATGGATCCATCACTACAAATAATCTGACACAAATAATCTGAGATTTGTAAACTGATCTGAGACAAATAATGATCCCATGCATACACCTAAAAAAATGATTGAAAACTATACCTAATTCAGAAGAGGTGTCCAAATGTTCTTGCCACTTGAGTCTTTATTTGTTTAGACGGTCAGGGATCCTTGTCGCCCAGTTCAATAAAGTTGTCCTAAAATGCAGTTCTGTGCAAATAGAAGCTTTAGTTAACGCGTTTAAAGAGTTCTTTCCGTAGACTTCGATTTCGGTAACCAAGGCCGTCAATCAAAAGATAGTAATAAAGACTATGACGATAGGATAACGCTAACTAAATGATCAGTAATCACCATTAATAAAGGAAAATAATTTAAAAGATCAAAATTTTATTTTATAAAATTATGAAATTTGATAAACATTTATTAAATTAACTTTGATTAAGTATAATTTTTTATATATTTTTAAAGGTATGATTTTAGTTAAAGACTTTGATTGAATGTAATTAATATATGGTGAAATGCAAATATATTTTTGTAAAATTTAATAAAGATTTTACATAATATGTTTTGAATAAATTTTATTTGGGAAAATACTCTTTAAGAGATCCAATTAAAACCAGCAATGGAATCTGATCTCCCAACAAATTTCATTTGGGAAAATACTATTTGAGAGATCCAACTAAAACAAGCAATGGAATCTGACCTCCGAGGAAAAGTACGAGGCCAATGAATACAAGGGAAACATGTTATACCTTTTTAGGTTGTTCCTCTTCATAGGGTGGAGTGGTCGTAGGGACTAGTCTCCTCCCTCAAGGTGAGACTGGCAAGCCACTAGTGAGCTTAAGGGTGGAGTGGTGGTGGGGACTAGTTGCTTCCCTCAAGGTTAGACGCTCAAGCCATGACTAGAGACAACCCAAGAAAAAACCCTTGATGAATGAGGGAACTATGTAATGGAGAAAAGGAATATTTTTAATGATGAATTCTTAATAGGTGATAATTGGTGGGAATGGTGAGGAGATGGATTTTATGTTGAAAGTTTCCTATGAAAAACTTGTCATAAAATGTAAGGGATATCACATAACTGGGCAAGGTGGTCATGATTTACGAGGGCTATTTTAATGTTCATATCATGCATTCATTTAAAAAAACCTTTCTATTTTAATGTTCATATCATGTATTCATTTATAAAAATCTTTATTGTGATTTAGTAGGCAACGTGCTCATTCTCATGTCCTTTCTTAATAAATAAAAAATATCTTTACAATTGATTAAAGTACTATTATAAGTAATACAATTAACATTAATTTATGATTGGATATATATTTATGATGTTGAAACTAACATGAGGCATGGTACTCTGATGACTTGTCATTTAGTGTTTGAAGTATCAATCTTATAAAATACATCAGAAAGTTAGTTTAAAAAAAAGGTGCTCAAGGTGCTCAGAAAGTGGAGAGTTGTTTTATATCCAAGTTATAAACTTTCTTGTAAGAGTTGTTTTATATCCAAGTTATAAACTTTCTTGTAATGTAACATTATGAGTAACTTATTAATGTGGGCTATACTATGGTGTTCACGTAATAGTTACTACTAGATTATATGTCTCATAGTTGTCCAAAAGTGGATTAAAAAAATGTCGTTTATGATGTTGATAGTAGTATAAGGTATGACTCTCTTAAGGGATGTCTTTAAGCATTGAAAATATCAATAGTTACTACTAGATTATATGTCTCATAGTTGTCCAAAAGTGGATTAAAAAAATGTCGTTTATGATGTTGATAGTAGTATAAGGTATGACTCTCTTAAGGGATGTCTTTAAGCATTGAAAATATCAATCCATTAAAATAAGTTAGAAAGTGGAAAGTTTTTATATTGTCTTCACATATTAGTTACCAAAAAAAAGTAATATTCATATTATTTCAAATAAAAATTAACTAAACAAATTATTATGAGTTTAATATTCCTTTACTTTACTCTAGAAAAATTGTATTAATGAATGTTTTATATTTTTTCTTCACATTTATATTATATAATGCATTATTTCATTTTAGCAATTAATTTATTAATAATTAATACAATCTTGTTTATACCCTTTATTATTATTATTTATGAAATTATCACTAATTTTTTTATTTTAAAATAACATTATTTTTTAATTAGAGAATATTTTAATTATTATTTAATTAATACTTAAATTGGAATGGCGCAATCCATATAAGTGACAAAGTGATGGTCCAATTTGATTAAGTTTATTTTGATTTTCTCTTAAGTTGTGGTAGTCCGGTGTGTTATGATTATGATTGAATGTGTGGAATGTTCAACTTGTTTTGGTTTCTATTTTTGTTCTGTGTATCTTGTTGTTAGTGTTGTGATTATGTATGAGTTGTGTGTATCTTGTTGTTAGTGTTGTGATTATGTATGAGCTGTGTGCAAATTAACTGAGGGCGACTCAGCTAAGAGAAGGGAAAATTTATTTTGTTGATTCAAATTGGCCGATACAATTTCCATTTCTCTTTTGGATGGATGAGTTGAGGGGAATCTGCATTATAATTTCTTTAGATTTTGATTTCAGTAATTCATCAGATATTTTAAATGTTTCAGACACTAAATGTTTTTTTTTTTGTTTTTTTTTTTAATTTTTTACATCAACTTTGAGGGAGGCTGGGTGCAAAGCACTGAGTGAGTGAATACTTCGAAGTCATATTTGCAAGATACATAGTTCTACACTTGTACTGATGTGTAGTTTTTTGTTGATTTAAATGTATATGAACAAAAATTGCAATGTCCATTTGAATTTTTTTTATTGGAAATTCTGGTTGCTTAATTATTTTGTTGATATAAATATATATAAACAAAAATTGCAATATCTATTTGAATTTTTTTATTGCAAATTCTGGTTACTTAATTATTTTCAAAACTTATAGAATATGATACTTTGTTGGTTAATTTCTTGCTTTCGGGAACTTTAAGAGTATATAGAGTGGGTAGAGGATCATGTGGAAAGTGCCCAATAAACACTATTGCAATGGAGTAATATTTTTTTGGAAGTAACTTTTAGATACTTAATGGTGCCGCAGTTATTAAAAAAAAAAGCAGCTGCTCTTTTAATTTCAGTTAAGTAAATATAAGAACTGTGATAAAAATTAGGCGAAGTAGTTCGAATTATTTCTACAATCGTGACTCCTCTCTGAATTATTGGACTCAACGGATATCTGCGGCCTCTGTGATGAAAGGAGATCGGTGGGCTCTTTGAAAAACAAAGTTAAATTAAATAAAACCTGGTTAAATTCAATCAAAGGAATTACAAATCAAGTTACCCGTAAAAATAAAATCAATTTCCGTAAATTAGGGTTGGTCAACAGATGTGCTCCTTAGTGGGAGAGACACGCTATGAGTTATTAGATCGGAATGGGACATAACTGATCAGAAAGAGTGGTCTGCTCCAAACTATAAATGTTGATTCTGATTTTAGAGTCTTCTAGAAATGAATTACATTGTTAGATTGAGGAATCTGCACTCACAAATTGAAGCATAGTGATTTTAGTAGGCGCAGAACTGGTGAAAGAGAAATTCTTTAATTGACCAGTCGAATTCACAAGAAGAAAGATACAACTGCTTGATATATAAGATACGAGTGCAACTCTCGGAATTCGGATCGATATTAGGCAATGTTGGATTGGGGGCTGAGACAACCAGGATTCCAACCGGCCTTCTTGAGAGTACGGGTATTTTCATCAAGAGTAGGGGGTATTTTTATCAAGATCCGATCAGGTATTGCTAGCAGCTTTCCCATCGCATTATATATTGAAATTTCGATCTCCCCCATCAATTTCGCTCCCGAGTTGGAAACAAGTGTATATGTGTTCTTAGCACTTTAACATCTATGTGTTCTGAGCGATCCTTGTCCCCTATCTCAGAAATGGGATCCATGTCCCCCAGCCCCGTTTAATATATCTAGAACTAAACTTCCGATTGCACCCAAATGGCCATTTCGATTGCATTTCCTTATCGGTGATCCCAGAAAATGACCGAATCGTAGAGTGTATCATTAATAAGAATTCGTGCCATTTTCAAAGGGAACAAAACCGTCGAATGATCAATTTTTTTATCCCTTTCAGTTGAACATCACTTCTTGGGAGTAGCTATCACGTGTTGACCAACAGGGAGACGAACCTAGCGCCTATAATTGATCGGTTGGTGAAAAACCTGGTCTGCTCTGTTGTTAAGCACTACATTGATAATACCTTCTTTGCAGATTTCACGGATGGGAAAGCCAAGGGTGCTTTGCTCTGGGCACTTTTTCCAATAGTTATGCCACCCATTTCAGCATGATCCCAACAGGAAAATATCTGTCCCTGCATCTTGTAGCGATGTATGAATTAACCTCCATCATAAACAGGGACTGATGACTTATACCATAGATTCTAAGACCATTTCCCGCATTTCCAAGGAGCTATTGGGTTAAATATACGAGTCTTTGATGGATGGATGGATGTCCATGTGCAGGGGATGGATACCGACTCCGAAGTCTATGGGAAGGAGGTCCATTATGTTTCCCTCTGCAATTAATCGTGTAGTTCGTAGAGTTCATAGTTTATGCACATGTGTTTCTTCCCGATATTATAGGAACCAAATACGATATCATCAGGTTAAGGGTGGTCTATAACAATTTGTGCATTTCCCCTGCGAATCAATACACTGGTGATTCAAGTGATGAAAGTGGGGGAACCGAAAGTCAATCACGCAGAATTCTTACGGTCCCGGTGCGAATGATGCGTCCTCTATGGATTAATTTTATCATCCCTGTTCATCTCATTGAATTAACAGCT
Source organism: Pinus taeda (assembly GCA_000404065.3). NCBI lineage: Eukaryota > Viridiplantae > Streptophyta > Pinopsida > Pinales > Pinaceae > Pinus > Pinus taeda. Next base: position 10,515 of record APFE030090791.1, read on the forward strand.
TATAAGAGAAAAACAATCACTAATCCCTTAAGCAAGCGGAAAGACAGTTGCAGGTGCGGATTCCGTAGGGTTCTCGCGGGAGAGCAGTTGTGCCCCCTGGCTGTTTAAATGTTGAGTAGTTACCAGGGATGCGGTATTGTTCTTTGCAGCGTAGGCCTAAAGCTCCATCTTCCACAGAACTAGTGCACAGGGCAACTCGTTTCTATTCTAAAGCTCACGCCCCACCAGAACGACGCAAACCTCGACATTGGCTACCTACAACAACTAGAATTGCGCCCATCTGTACTAATCATCAAATTCCCGGTCTCAGAAGCACAAAGCAAGAAAGGTTTGACGTCTCAGTTACCCAGTATGGCTTGCAACATCCAAACACATAGAATCACTAGTTCAATAGGCTATGGATGCAATTGCTCAAACAGTTCAATTACATATCTATTTCCCATATATATGGGAGCCAAAATGGGGAAGCAGATCGACCGTCAAAGGATGGATGCTATTAGGAGCCTGATTGGATCTTCTTCCGGTTATTTGAACATAGCATTCTGCAGGGGTCAGGTCATTTTCAAATCAAAATTCTTTCTCTGGATGCATGATGCATGGGTCGAATGCTCTGTCCTCTGTTTTCCTATGTAAATTTTTATTATAGTCATCTGTTTCTACAATAACCGGCATTCTCTCAAGTGGAAGGTCATATGTAAACAGTCATTTTGTTGTGGAATGGTTTGGTTTTTTTTGTCTCCAGGTCACATCAAAAAATGTATGAAAACAGTTTCTGCTCAGACTTATGTAGAAAGCTGTTTTTTCTGTTTTGGAAAAAAAAAAAGGGGTAAAACCGAACCTAGAATGTGCGGCAAACCGGACTTGAGACTCTCTCATGAATTCAGTAACGCAGATAGCGAGACTACTCGGAAGACCTAGTAATCCATATGATCGGAGGTCTGCATAGAGCCCCGCGTTGTGCGTAACCTAGGTAAGGAAGAGCAGAGAGCAGAGTTAGGGTAGAGCAGAGAAGAAAAGCTTTATTTCGGTGAATCGAATTGGGCGACACAATCTCAATTACTCTTTGGATGGATGAGGCGAGGCAAAATTAAGTTGTAGTTTCTTTATGTTAACAATAATCGGAATCTTTAATTTCACTGGTTTTGGCTTTCAAGAATTCATTTTTTATTTTAGATGTTTCTGCGTTAATAGTTCTTTGCTGGTTTGTTTCTCATTTCTCGCTTCCAGTTGAGCGCAGAGCGGTGGGTTCATAGCACTGAATGAATACTTCTACAAAGTGACGTTTGCAAGGTACTTACCTCTTGATTATTTGTGGTCTTCTTTTGATTTCAATTTTTCTATGAACCATTTGCAATGTCTGATTTCTTTATGAATACCGATTGCAATTATAATTTCGTTTAATTATTTTCAAAATTTATAGGCGATGTTGCTTGGTTGGTTAATTTTTTTCTTGCTTTCAGCAACTTTGGGAGTATATAAAGTGTGGAAAAGACTTGGGAAAGGACTTTGCGAATACTCTTGCAATGGAGTGATATTTGAGGTAGCTTTAGATACTTAAGTATATGACAATTATCAATTTAAGTGAGAGAGAATTTTTGAAATTGAAAAATGCAACTGTTTTTATAAATTTCTAATAGAGTGAATATAGAAACTATAATAAAAGAGCAGATAAAATGATTTGAATTCTTTTTGAAATCAATTTAGGTTTATTGTGTGATTTTTAAAATTATTAAATTCAAAGGAGATCTACCAGCTCTCTGATCAAAAGAAAACTGCAGATTCTCTGAAAAATCAAAAGGGTAAATTAAATAAACCTGATTTCAATTTTTGTCCTAAAATTCAAGATACGGCCACACGACTCTTATTGATGTTGCTCTGGTATTCAAATTCAATAAAAAAATCACAAATCCGGTTACACTTTTTTCCAAATTAAATAAAAGCAATCAAACGAATTACAAATCCGGTTACCCTTATTCCCAAACAAAATCAAATCAATTTTCGCAAATTATGATCGATTGATTTACGGAGATTTTACCTTGGTGTTAATTTAACCTTGCAATTCTTAAAGTCGTCAAACCCGTAAATGATTGGATCTAAATAATGCTATTTAGGTGATTTCTTCCATAAATTATTAAATCTGAAATATTATGAGTAAAATATAAAAAGCGAAATATCAGTGTCAAAGTTTTCATGTACACGTATTTTACAGAATTATTTAGATTAATTTTTTATTAAATTATTTTTTATTTAAATTTCTTTATTTTATAAGGTTTTTTTATATTATCCTATGGACATTCCTTTTTATGTAAGAAAAGTGCTCGAGTAATTTGAAATTTAAGTTCTATTTCATTTTCTTAAATTTCAATAATTTAAGTAAAAAAATTATTAAAATTTTTTGTTGTTAAATTATTATTTCTATTTTTTCTATTTATATAGCTTTTTAGTACGGCATATCATTATATACATATTTTCTTTTTATTCGAAGAAAAGGTTGTTAAGTTAGATTTAACTTAAAATCTGAGATTAAACTGAAACTTAAGTTTTGTTTCATTTTCGAAATCTCAATTGTTTATTTTACCTTTTAAACCTCTAAAAAAAATTTAAGTAAATTTTCTCAGGCGGTTGAACAAGTACTTTTAACGTGATATGATTTTAACTGCCAAAACTTTATCGAACTTGGTTTTTTTCTCCATTGGCTTAGACGCACGGGATTCAAACCTGCGTTCTTGAATGTAGGGGGCACTTTTATCAATATACGATTAGGTATTGATAGCAGCTTTCCCCTCGCATTATAATTGAAATTTACGGTCTTCCTCGCCAATTTCTTCCTAGAGATGCAAGCAAACGCCTTTCAGAAGAAGCTGTCCACGTGTTTTTGACACTTTAATTGCGATATTATTTTTCCAAATGAAAAAACCATAATTACTAATATAAAAGTCTGTGCGATACTTTTCCCTATCTATCTAGCCACGTTCGTTAAAATGCAGTTTTGTACTAATAGAGCCTTTGTTGAGCCGTAGTTTAAACGTAGTTCTTTTCGATAGACTTCGATTTCGATACCGAAAGCCGTCAATCAAAAGATAATAATGCTACCAAGATGGAGAACGCTAACTACGTGATTGTAAGCGGGATTAATTAAAAAATTATTTAAAAAATCAAAATTCTAATTTTAAAAATTATAATTCCTCCACCTCAATATCCTATGTTAAGGGGTTCCTTTGGGGAGACTTCGATTTCGGTACCCAAGGCCGTCAATCAAAAGATAATAATAAATGCTACCAAGATGGGGAACGTTAAAAATCGTTTAAAAAATCAAATTCTAATCTTAAAAATTATAATAAAGATTTAAGTATAATTAAATTTGCTTAGCAATAATTTTTAAAATATATATTTTTATTGAAATAAATATTAATAATATATTTTATATATTTAATTAAAAATATATTTTACAAAATCTATATAGATTTTACATAATAACAAGTTAATAATTGATATATTATTATTATTATCTAACTCTATAAAGACATGTTCTTAACTATTAAATCCACTCAAGCTCTTAATTATCAGATCTACTTATTTTGAAAAAATACTATTTGAGAGATCTAATTGGATTGAACAATGAAATATCCTCCTAGAAAAGTAGGTGGCCAATGGGCTCCTTTGGATTCAAAGGAAACATGTTGCACATTTTTAGGTTGTTCCTTCTCATAGAGTAGGGTGGTCATAAGGACTAGCCTCCTCTCTCAAGGTTAGAGGGACGATGACTAGAGGCAACTTAAGAAGAATACTCTTTGTAAGTGAGGGACCCATACACTAGAGAAAATGAATTTTTTAACAATGAACTCTTAATAGGTCATAATTGATAAGAATGGTGAGGAGATGGATTTTATATCGAAAGTTTCTAATGAAAACACTTCGTAGAATGTAAAGGTTGTCATAGAACTAGTCAAGAAGGTCATAGTCACAATTTTTTCTTAATACTATCTTTGATATTAAATGTGTTGTCTTCAAAAAGTCAAAGGCATCAATATCACCATAGCTATTTTAATGTCATTAGAAAATTGTGATTCATAAGTCACATTCTCATTTTTAGGTCCTTTCTTAACAAGTTATAATTCAATATCTTTCCAATTCACACTTATTGCATCACAATGGGAGCTATTAACGATGATTTGATTAAAATACTATATATAAAAAGATTATTTCACTCCTTGTTAATAAACATGTTATCATAATCATGACATTTGATTAAGATACTATAATAAGTAATACAATTAACAATAATTTATTAATAGATATATTTAATAGTCTAAAGTTGTTAATGATATTTTTGTTCTATTAATACAAGTAGAAAATCTCTCTAAAATATAAATAAGTTTTAGGGTTAGTTATGATGTTGATACTAACATGAGGCACTGGTGACTTGTCATTAAGTGATGAAAATATCTATTTTATCAAATATGCCAAGTAGTGAATTGTTTTAGATTAGATTTAAAAACTTTTTTGCAATGTAACATCACTAGTAACCTATTAACTTGGGTTATGATATTGTCCTCACATAATAATTACTATTAGATTGTATAAAAAAAGTAGATGTATCATACTTGTTTAAAAATAATATGAGATCAACAAACTCTTATAGATTTTGATATTCTTTTAGCTTTAATGTAGAACAAAAGTCTTTTATAGTATTAATATTAACATTAAATATAATTCTCTTAAAAAATATGATACTCATAATTTTTTACTATCAATTAATTTATATTTCTTATTAATTAATAAACCAAAGAAACGGACCTAAAGGATCAAATGAAAGAGATAAAGACAAGTAAATCCCTAATTGAAGGTCTTTCAGAAGAAAAAGATTGTTCGAAAGGAGATGCTCAATATTCCATATCTATGTTGTAGAATCATACATAAAAGAATATAGATGAGAGCTTGAATTCAAAATTCTTAAATATTAATACCTTATCATCTATAATATATCCTTCTATAAATATCCAACTTTCATTAATTATTAATTAAAATAAAAATAATTAAAAATTATTTAATTAACACTTAAATCTAAATATCCAAATCTATAACACAAAGTGAATTGAAAAAATTTAAAAATTATTTACTTAACACTTAAATCTAAAGTACCCGGAAATTCTATAACACAAATTTGGAACTAACCTTTTCGTTAAAATGGTCAAAGAGATTCAAAGGATTGAAAGATCCAAATCTTCAATGAATTGAGATATTATCTTCAGTGAACTTTAATATCTCAATGACGCGCGATTCATAATTCTCAGGTGAAATTGACTCGAGTTCATATAAATTCGAAAATCTTTAGAGCTTGGAATTTCTAAAACATCAACATTGTTTAAAGAGATAAATCGAGAAGGAAAGCAAGTAAAGTTGGAATGGCTCACAGTTTATATAAGTGACCCAGGGATGGTCCAATTTGATTAAAGTTTATTTTGATTATGCTGTAGTAGTCTGGTGTGTTACGATTGAATTTGTGGAGCCTTTTAGCTTGTTTTGGTTTTTGGTTTTTATTTTTGTGTATATTTTTGTTTTGTGTATGTTATTGTTAGTGTTGTTATTATGTTTATGTGCAAAGTCAGGAAAAAGTAAAATTTATTTCGTTGATCAATCTCCATTCCTCTTCTGGGTGGATGATGAGGTGAGGGAAATCTGCGCTATAGTTTCTTTATATTATTAGTATTTGGATGAGCAGGTTAGGGAAATTTGCGCTATGGTTTCTTTATATTATTAGTACTCGAAATTTCTAATTTCTCTGATTTTAATTTTATTAATTCATTAGTAGTTTTAAATGTTTAGTTAATTTCTTGCTTCAGCTTTTATAGCAGAGCGAGTGAGTAATTTGTTTTTTAAAGAAAAACAAACTCGCTTTTTAAAAAAGAAGTTTTCATTTACATCTTCTGTTTTACCCAACCCATTAAAAATAAAAAAACTGGCTCATCAAACATAAAAAAAACTGGCTCTCAAAACCTGGATCCATCACTACAAACATATTTTCATACTTCTTATATTTGTAAACTGATCTGAGACAAATAATGATCCATGCATACACCTAAAAACATAATTCAAGATTAAACCTAATTAAACCAAAAAAGGAATAGTATTCTGTAAAAAAGACTACCCTTGATTTCAATGTACCCAGACATCTGGAACGCACAACCGGTACCTATAATAGAGTAACTTATCATGCTCGGCACTTGGCTGCATCCATCCTTTGACAGAAATCCTTTTAAAAGTCACGATCCTTGAATGAATTTTTCAGATTTGTCCATCAATCACGATATTATCAGATTTCTAGGCCATGGCGCTTTGTTGTTTTTTGCTTTCAGCGACTTTGGGAGTATATAGAGTGGAGAGAAGACCTTGCGGAAACGGCCGAGTGAATATTCTTCCAATGGAGCGATATTTTTTCAAAGTAGATTCTAGATATTTACTCGATTGTATGGCACAGTATATAGAATTTTTGAACTTCAAAAAAGCAGCCTTTTAAATTTCCAGTTAAGTGAATATAGAGACTATGATATGATAAAGAGTAGATAGAATGATTTGAATTTTTCCTGTGATTCTTCTTTGAATTATTAGACTCAAATGAGATCTGCAAGCTATTTATCAAAGGAGATCCGTAGATTCTCTAAAAATCAAGAAATTAAACTAAATAAACTTGGTTTCAATTTCTTTAATTGATGTTGCTCTGGTATTTAAATTCAATCAAACTAATTGCAAATCTGGTTATCTTTCCCAAATAAAATAAAATAGATTTCCATAGATTAGGATTGTTCTATTTATGGTGTACATTTAATCTTTGGAATTCTTAAAGTCGTTTAGCTCATTCTTGCAGTGAACGATTGAGCATTACAATTCTGGAGGTTATTTCTTCTGTAAATTATTGAATCTAAAATATTATGAGTGAAATAAAAAGAGCAAAGTTCACGTATAGGTATTTTACAAAATTATTTAAATTTTAGTTTTTTAATTAAATTGTTTCTTATTTATATATAGTTTTTGAGCACAGGTATGTTATCTTTTTTATCGAAGAAAAGGTCGTTGAGTTAGCTTAAACTGAGATTTTAGTTTTGTTTATTTTCTAATTTTAATGGTTATTTTATTTTAAATTTTTATAAAAATGTTTTTTTTAATTTATTTTTAATTTTATTTATTAATTAGTATGGTTCAGGCATATTATTATATGGAACTTCTCATTTATGTTAAGTAAATTTTTATTATATATAGTATTTGGTTCAGATATGTCATTATATGCACATTCTCTTTACCTTGAGTTAAATTAAACTTGGAAAAATTTAAATTCTGCTTCATTTTCTAAATCTCAATAGTAATTCACTTTCTAAATTAATTAATTAATTAATTTATAATACTATATATATATATAATATATATATAATATATATATATATCTATATTTTGTAGAGGCATATCATTATACGGACATTCTCTTTTATGTTGAGTTAAATTAAACTTAAAATCTTAAGTTCTACTTCATTTTCTGAACCTCAATTGTTTATTTTACCTTTTAAATCCTTATAAGTAAATTTTCTCTAGCCGATGAATAAGTCCTTTGTGAGTACGTTTTAAGTGGTAAGATTTTGACTTCCATAATATAAAAAATTTCACTAAGCCCTATTGAACTTGGTTTTTTCTCCGTTGGCTGAGACGAGCAAGATTCTTGAGCGTACAGAGCAGTTTTATCAACATACGACCATGTATTTCTAGCAACTTTCCCATCGCATTATATATTGAAATTTACAGTCTCCCCCAGCAGTTTCTCTCCCAGAGTTCCAACGCTATTCAGAAGAGGTGTCCATATATTCTTCGCACTTTAATATTTATCTGTTTAGAGTTGGAAACGCTATTCAGAAGAGGTGTCCAGTGTTCATAGAGGGATCCCTTGTCCCCTATCTTGCCCCGTTCAATAAAGTCGTGCTAAAATGCAGTTTTCCGCACATAGAAGCTTTAGTTAACGTGTCATACTTCGACGACGGGAGAACGCTAATTAAATTTTAATTAGTAATTATGATTAATAAAGGAAAATCATTTAAAAAATCAAAATTTTAATTTATAAAATTATGATGGTTAATAAATTAATTAAGTATTAAATTAACTTTGATTGAGTATTTAAAAAATAAATATATATTTTTTTATGAAATAAATATTAATAATATATTTTAATATATCTAATTAAATATATTTTTATAAAAATTTGAAGTAGATTTTAAATGATGATAAGTTAATAAAGAATATCTGTTTTGAATAAATTTTATTTTTGAAAAATACTATTTGAGAGATCCAATTGAATGAGCAATAGACTTTTCGAGGAAAAGCAAGAGGCCAATGGGATCTTTTGAATCCCAAAGAAACTTGTTGTACATTTTTAGGTTGTTCCTCTTCATAGGGTGGAATGGTCGTGGGGACCAGTCTCCTCTCGCAAGGTCTCTCAAGGTTAGACTAGCAAGCTACTAGTAAGCTTAACCATGATTAGAGACAACCTAAGAAAAATACCCTTGATGAGTGAGGAACTTATGCATTTGAGAAAAGAAGTCTTTTTAATGATGAACTCTTAATAGGTTATAATTGGTAGGAATGATGAGGAGATAGATTTTATGTTGAAAGTTTCCTATGAAAAACATGTCATAGAATGTAAAGAATATCACATACTGGGTAAGTTGATCATGGTTCAGAATTTTTTTCTCAATACTTTTGATATTAAATGCGTTAAGTCTTCAAAAAGTTAAAGGTGTCAATATCACTCTAGAATTGAATTTGCATTACATTTCATTCACTACAACTATTTTAATGTCCATATCATGCAGTGATTTAAAAAATATTATTAATTATTTTTTAATTAAAATAATAATTTAAAAAAATTTAAATACCCAAATTTTATAACACAATTTTGGAAAGAACTTTTTGTTACAATGTTCAAAGATATTCAAAGGATTGAAGATCCTAATCTTCAATGAATTGAGATTTTAAAGCTCACATGTGAAATGATTTGTGACTTCAAAACCAAGAGTGTTAATTTAATTTCTATCCTAATCTTCAATGAATTGAGATTTTAAAAGTCATATGTGAAATGATTTATGACTTCAAAACCAAGAGAGTTAATCTAATTTTTAGAGTAACATTTTCTCAAAACCAAGAGAGTTAATCCAATTTCTAGAGTAACATTTTTTGAAAGTGGCTTTGGAATGACGCAATGTATATAAGTGACAAAGTGATGGTCCAATTTGATTAATTTTATTTTGATTAATTTTATTTTGTATATAAGTGTGTTATGATTGAATGTTGGAGTGCTCGTATTGCTTTGGTTTCTATTTTTGTGTATGTTTTTGTTATGTGTATGTTGTTGTTAGTGTTGTGATTATGTGTGACTCAGCTAAGAGCATAGAGGGAAATTTTATTTCGTTGATTCAAATTGCCTGATACAATCTCCATTTCTTTTTTTGGATGGATGAGTGATGGAAAAGCGTGCTATAATTTCTTTATATTAGCTGCAATTGGAATTTCTAATTTCTTTGATTTTGATGTTAGTAATTCAGTGGATATTTTTAAATGTTTCTGGCACTAATTGCTATTTGTTTGTTTTTAATTTCTTACTTCAACTTTGAGAGCAAAATGCTCGTGCAAAGCCCTAATAGAGTGAATACTTCAAAGTCATATTTGTAAGGTACCTACCTCTACAATTGTGCTTATGTGAAGTCTTCGGTTGATTTGAATTTTTATGAATAACATATTGATTTATTTATTTTTATTGCAATTTCTGGTTACTTAATTATTTCAAAATTTATAGACTATGATACTTTGTTTGTTAATTTCTTGCTTTCAGGAACTTTGGAAGTAATAAACACTGTTGTAATGGAGTAATTTTTTTTAAAGTAGTTTCTAAATACTTAATCCATAATGTGGCAATAATCAATTTATATGTGAGAAAATTTTTGGACATGAAAAAAGGCAACCGCTCTTTTAATTTCTAGTTAAATATAAAAATTGTGATAAAAATAGGTATAGTTTGAATTATTTCTCCAACCAATAAATAGATTTAGGTAGATTTAAGTTTATTGTGTGATTACTCTCTGAGTTATTAGACTCAATAGAGATCTGCGGGGTCTATGATGAAAAGAGATCGGCAGGCTCTTTGATAAAAAAAACCTGGTTTCGATGTCATGAAATTCAAGAAAGGGTCTGCACGACTCTGATGCTGCTCTAATTTTTAGATTCAAACGAAGGAATTACAAATCAAGTTATCCGTAAAAATAAAGTAAAATCAATTTCCGTAAATTAGGGTTGGTCTAGACATGTGCTCCTAAGGTCGTTTAGATCATTCTTGCAGTGAATTATAACTCTAAAACGGGTGATATATAAATGGCTCCTTCGGGTGACAACCTCAGTTGCACTAACTCTCCACGCTAGTAATAGTGTTTCGGAGATCATCCCCTAGACGGAAGAGACCACAAAAGTGTACTCGCTTGGGTAGGTGCATGGGATGGATACCGACACCAAAGCCTATGCGAAGCAGGTCCATTATGATTCCCTCTGCAATAGATCGTGTAGTTCGTAGAGTTCATAGTTTATGCACCTGTGTTTCTTCCAGATATTATAGGAACCAAATACGTTAATCGTGGTCTATATTACGATTTGTGCATTTCCCCTCCTAATCAATAGACTGGAATGGTCATTTTTGGTGATTCAAGTGATCAAAATGGGGGAACCAAAATTCAATCACGCAGAATTAGTTCCAATAGGCCGAGTTACTCAAAGCACACGATGACAAAATACAGGCCGCGTTATGCCTTAGCAATTTATGCATATGCGAACCTGTTCATCTCATTGAGTTAACAGGTTATAAGAGGAAAACAATCACTAATCCCATAAGGAGGCGGAAAGACAGTTGCAGGTGCGGATTCCGTACGGTTCTCGCGGGAGAGCAGTTGTGCCCCCTGGCTGTTTAAATGTTGAGTAGCTACAAGGGATGCGGTATTGTTCTTTGCAGCGTAGGCCTGCTAGATGTCATGAAGATTTAATCGTGGCTACCTTCCATCTCCCACAGAAATAATTCACAGGACAACTCGTTTCTATTCTAAAGCACACTCCCCACCAGAATGACGCAAACCTCGACATTGGCTACCTGCAACAACTAGAACTGCGCCCATCCGTACTAATCCTCAAATTCCCGGTCTCAAAAGCACAGAGCAAGAAAGGTAGCTTAGACGTCTCAGTTACCCAATATGGCTTGCAACATCCAAACACATATAATCACTAGTTCAATAGGCTATGAATGCAATTGATCAGAGAGTTCAACTACATATCTATTTCCCATATATATGGAAGCCAAAATGGGGAAGCAGATCGACCGTCGAAGGATGGATGCTATTAGGAGCCTGATTGGATCTTCTTCCAGTCATTTGAACATAGCAATCTGCAGGGGTCAGGTCATGTTCAAATCTAAATTCTTTCTCTGGATGTATGGGCGGAATGCTCTCTATGCAATTTTCTGATTATAGTCCTCTGTCCTCTGTTTTCCTATGTAATTTTTTATTATAGTCCTCTGTTTCTACCAGAGCCTGCATTCTCCCCAGTGGAAGGTCATATGTAAACCGTCATTTTGTTGTGGAATAGTTTTTTTTTGTGTGTCTAGGTCACATCAGAGGATGTATGAGAACAGTTTCTTCTCAGACTTATGTAGAAAGCTATTTTTTCTGTTTTGAAAGAAAAAGGGGGTAAAAGCGAACCTAGAATCTGCGGCACACCGTAGCTTGGGAATCTCTCATGAATTCAGTAACGCAGATAGTGAGACTGCTTGGAAGACCTAGTAATCCATATGATCGGAGGTCTGCATAGAGCCCCGCGTTGTACGTAACCTAGGTAGGGAAGAGCAGGATCTCCAGAGTACTGGAAGAGGAATGGGATCAAGCAACAACGGAGGGAAGGATCGTGAAGTGAAAAGGCCTAAAGACGAGTTTTAAGGCCAGAGGCATGGGCCTGAACACCAGTTATGCTAATTGGTCATTAAACCAGCATGAAACCATGGAAATAGATGACTTAGGTCTTATCTCGTGTGAATCAGTGAGAGAGCATAACCCTGTGAGCGGTATATTCCAAGTCGGATCGAACTTCACCTCTACGCTGTCACCTTACACACCCTTAAAACCCAATAATGAAGAGCCAATTAGGTAGTAGTAATGCTAGCAATTCAGATCAGCGAGCACCACTTAGTAATGATTGATAGGTTTTTCTATGGATCGATTTGCTTTAATGTTCAAAGTACAGGTTCTAGAAGTCAGCGGATATGTTGACAATGGGCACCGCCCCATAGATCTCCAGAAAGATCTGTGTTGTGTATATAAACTTATTTCAGTCATCAAATGCAAACAAGTTGTGTTTTCTGTGTTATGTGTTTTGAGTCTGCTCCGCTCTCTGATATGGTATCAGAGCTCAGGTGAGCTTGAGGAGACACGGCTCACTATGTGGAGAGGCCGAGTGGGGGTATTAGATGCGTGAGGCCAGTTGTTGTGCGATGTGTTTGAGTTTAGAGAGCTGAGGGTTTGAGCTCAAGTGAGCTGTGAGAAGACAGAGCTCAGGCGAATTATGAGGTAGCGCTGTTGTGGACAGAAGTGTTGTTCAAAAGCGTGAAGGGATTGTTGTGTGAGGGCGCATAAGAGAGCTGATTCACCTATGGAGTCCGCTAGAGTATTTTCTTGGCCTGTGAGGTAAAGCCTACTGTGCCGGTGAAGTCGTCGTTACTCTTTTGAAGAGAGCTTTTAGAAGAGGTTGAGTGCCAAGAGGAGGCGCTGATTAAAAGGAGCGTGTTGGTGCTGAGTGATTTATTGCAGTGAGCGTTGAGCTACCTGGGAACTTTGTGAAGTTGTTCCAGTCATGCTGAGAGTAATATGAGACGGGTGAAGGTTCTAGTGAACTGCGAATTGAATGAAGCTGATGTGTGCAGAAGATACTGTCGAATGTGATTTCCTTGTTCCAGCCACGAAAGGAGGAGAGAGTTGTTGAGTCTTGACCATGGTTGAGTTTCTGTTTGCAAGAGCCATTGTTGGAACACCAAGTTTGTATGTGGCTAGTTTAGTGCAGATCATAGTGAAGCTTGCACTTGCTAAGGCTTGGTGAATTATGAAGTAAAAGCCATCCATTGTGTGGAGTAAAATCCGTATGGCTTGGTGTAGCATCGAAAGTAAAATCTGTATGGCTTGGTGTAGCATCGAAAGTAAAATCCGTATGCTCTCTGATATTTGTGCCTGTTGTGGATCACAACATCTGTAGCTGTGTTGAAAGAAGAGTGTTCTGTTGAGAGTGAGAGCATGGAGGCCTGGTGCAGACAAGGCCGAGGACGTGAGTGGTCCAGTGGTGTTGGAGTGTGGGAGCTGTGCGTGTGGTGGAGCTGTGTGCTCATCGAGTTGGGAGCTGTGTGCTCATATAGTTGGGAGTTGTGTGCTCAGCCAGTTGCTGGCTCACTCAGGTGCACTGTGAGGAAGGCCCAGTGGTGTCTACGTGAGGCCGGATCTGAGTTAGAAGAGTGTTGTGTTAAGTGCAAACTGTGTAAGGTGAGGCGGAGCGGTGTGGCTAGCCTTGCTGTGCGTCTGCTAGGGTGTCAGTCACCATGTGGAATCTTTTGTGTTGAGGACGTGTTGAGTCCTGTGTTGCTGGGCTGCTTAGAGGAGGTCTCGATGGTGTGAAGGTCTCAAGGAGTGAGATCCCATTGGTGTCTGAAGAGTGGTGGATTTTGTGCCACTTGGAGTTTTTTTTTTAAAGTTGTTGAAAGAGAATCATTGAAGCATCGTGTGTGGAGCCTGGAGGGCCGAGGAGAGCCGCTTGCTGAAGGAGTTGGGGATTTCCCAGGAGGAGCTTCGAAGCACTGGTAAAATAGGGTGCTATGCGTTGAAAGCTTGAGAGCCACAGAAGCGCCGCTGTTGTGAATCTTGGAGACCATGTGAGAGGAAACTGTGTTCAATAGTGTGTGTGGTTATATCTCGTAATGCAGGGATGTCTATCAAAGGTGCAAAGGTAGACTCTTGAAGTTGAAATCGTGTTTGAGATCCCCCTTTGCTGGTATACAACATTTGAAACTCTAAATTGATATGTGGTTACTATATACATTGGTTAACCGATTATGATATAAAGGGATTGCATTGATGTTTGCACCAAGTGTTTGAGGCATTGATGTATATGTGTTAAGCGCTAAAGCAAGTGAACGTATTTTTTAACAATCCTTGAGCCTTGTTGAGAAAGGATTAATCTGCAGGAAATATTCTTTTTACTGCACGAGTTGTGGTGAATGGTTAGTTGTTGCGATGAGCGTGGAGCTGAGTTTTTGTTGTATGTTTGATCGATCGCTATTGAGAGAGGTTGCAGAGGAAAAAGTTGTGGATGACTCAGCTGCAACGGATGAATTTGCAATTAAATTTGATAATGGATATTTATTTTATGAAAATGAATTGCAAGTTATCTCTGAAAAGAAAATGATTGATAAATTGTTGTTTGCTTTTGATGATCACGTGGAAGAACATGAAGAAGAAATTATAGTAGCAGTTAAAGGAAGAAACAAGTATGAAGATGTCAAGCTTGATTGTGATGCAGAGATAAAGCTAACTGAAGGATGGCCTGAGAAATCTTTTGAAAATATTGATGTAGGTTTGAAAGCAACAATTGGCATGGTGAAGAATCTTGAAACTGAAGAATCCATGAATGAGCAGGATGACAAAAATCAATATGGTTCTGTTTATGAATCTAACATTGTTTTTGAGTGTGCAGAGATTGACAATCAGGAAGAAGCAACAAACCTTGAAGAAATTGCAATCATTAAGGAATGTGAAGCAAGGTTGAATACAAAAAAATGTTAACTTGCAATCAAGAAAGGAGAAACTCAATCACTATCTTATGACAAGAAAGGTGAAGATGAAGCTGCACCAGCAAAGGAAAAGGAACAAGCATGGACCCTTTAATAAGAAGGAAAAAATGAAATGTTTGTTGTAAGCCTAGCTGAGACTTAGACCAGTAGGCATGTCAATTAAGAGTATAGTGTCTTATAGTGTGTTTGTTATATAGTTGGAATTAAGGGGGAGAGTTAAAAGGTATTAATTCCAACTACTCTCTATTAATGCAGTAGCTAGATTAATTTAGAAAATACAACAGATGTTCAAAGTACAAGTTCTAGAAGTCGGCAGATACATTGACAATGGGCACCGCCCCATAGATCTCCAGAAATATCTGTGCTGTGTACATAAACCTGTTTCAGTCATCAAATGAAAACAAGTTGTGTTTTCTGTGTTATGTGTTTTGAGTCTGCTCCGCTCTCTGATACATAGCTACGGATTAACTCTCTTATACTATAGCTGCTTCGGCTATGGATTTATTCCGTAGCTGATATGACTCTGGCTGCTCTGACCTCGGTTGCTTTGACTATGGCGGGAACAGAAACCGAAGGCTAAGTATTAGTGTGGAGCAGAAAAGGCGATGCACATTATTGCTAATCTCTTTGATAGCCCGAGACTCTATTCTTGATAGATAGCGCTCATGGAAGCTTTCCTAAATTCTTCCTTAATTACAGGGTTGATATCTCTCTGATAGATATTGGTCTAGCAACTCCCTATCCTTTCCTTTTCTAACCCCGACATCATTACAGGTAAAAGACTTGTTATAGCAGTCCAGAATGACATGGTAGTTTTCCATCCAATCCATGCAAATCAAACAGTCATATGACCCCAATGAGATTATATTCAAATAAAACTTAGTATTTAGCTCATTCATATCAACTAAACATTCATCCACCAATTTTTAAACTTTCCTCATTAACCTAGTGGCTAATTGAACCAACCACGCCTTACGGTGATTATATTTCTTCAAATTAATTTTTTCTACTAGCTTCAGATCAATATAACTATGGATAGCTCCTGAGTCATTTAAAATAGCAGTAGGTTGGTTTTTTAACTTACCTCCGACTTTGATCATATGCACTTGGTGCTCAACTTGATTGTTATCTAGTGCAACATAAATCACGGGCATGCTTCAACCCGCATCTTCCACTATATCGACTTCCTATATATTGTGCATAATCTTCTAACTCATATCCTTGTGAGGGAAATTCCTGTACCTATGGTTTGCCTCACAACCCCAACACTTCAGAGGTTGAAACTGAGGCTTCTTGTTCTAGTTGTTATTGTCTGTGGACTCAACAAAAGAAGGAGGTGATTGTTGCTTTACTTGGGATACATTCTTGAAAAGTGAGGGCTTAAATCTCTTCTTCCTTTTCTCCATGAAGCTTTTCTTCTTAATGTCCCAAGCTCTTTGCACAATTGGTTTATTCTTATTCTTCTCATATAATTATTCAACATTTCTCATAGCTACATCTAAAGTCTTGGCCTCATCATATTTCAGTTAGTCTGCATAAAATGAATGTAATCCACTAATATACCTTTGAATTTTCACCTTTTCATCCCTAATGAAATCCACATATCTTAACATATCTATGAACTTTTGGTCATATTCTTCCATAGTCATGTTCCCCAATTTAAATTTGAAGAACTCTTCCATTTTCTTCTCGTAATAATGCTTAATGAAGTATTTACATTGGCAATACTCCTTAAACTTCCACCATGTTAGTGTTTTCTCATCTAAATTCTTAACCTCCTTAAGTATCTCCCACCACATGTTAGCTTTGCCTTAAGGTGGTAAAAGGCAATTTGAGCTTCTAGATTCGACAAATAATTAAATAGTTGCAAATACTTGTACATTTCTAATAGATTAGCCTCGACTTCTTCTCCCTTTTTATGATCTCCGTTGAAAGTGGGAGGTTTAATCTTTCATAATTCCCCCCGGAGATTGTCCCTATCAAACTTCCTTTTCTTGGTCTTTCTGTTTGATGACACACTAGGGATGTTATCTGATTCCATGGTAGTGTAAGTCTTCTTGTGTGTCCTCCTTTATACATACCATTATTATTGGTCATCACTCTTAGTTCGCCTTGAACTACAAGCGACCTTTCCACCAAACTTGTTTTCCTTCTCCTGAGCTTGTTTGGACTTCGATTGTTGGTCCAATTCATGTAGAATTTTATTCAAGCTTTACAAAATCTAAATTTTGAGTTGTTTTTGTTCTCTCACTAGTCTATCATTGTCATCTTTGAAATTGAGAACCTCCACATTCATGCTTCTCATCGTCTCCTCCAAGTCTCTATTCTCTAGCCTTCTCACTCTATGACCATTTAATTTTGACCCAGCATCCCCCATATTGATATCTACTCACTTGACTCCTTTTATTGGGTTATTAATATCTAGCATATCCTTTGCTTCTTCTCATTGTATCTATTTTTTTTTTGGATCTGTACACTCTTTCAGAGAAATTCTTCAAAATTCCTACCTAATTTAAAATTATGAGACTACTAATGTGTCTTGGTCACCAATAACTTTCCTTAGACAACATGTCTATGAAATTCTGGCACCTAGGAAGAAAGTTACTTCCTCTAGAAGTTTCAATTGAATTCTAATTATCCTCCTCAAAAATTAATGTAACTTTCTTCTTAATTTCTAGGAATTTTCTGCCATTGAATCCAATTTGTGATTTTCCCAATGGGTTCTACTTGAAATTCCCTTTCATTCGACTACTCACACACCAAATACCAACTCTTGGGCAAAAATATATGTTACTCAAATGTTCGACCTCTCTCACTCTCTACTCTTCAATTGTTACAGAGTTGGAAATTCAATTAAAATCCCAAAATTAATTTGATCCCTTTGCACCATGTTTGCTTTATTCTTATTAGATAATAACTTATACCTCTTGAATCCTAGCCAACATGCACTAGCCAGATCCAAGCCCATCACATGGTCTTTACCTTCTCTACATCCATGTAGCACACTTATAGCTATACTCTTGGGCCACCACACTATGACACCCTCATGAATTTGAAAATGAGTATATATATATAAGTTTTGACCAAATAGATACATACATACATGCATACATAATATAATAATAAAACTTTTATAATAGAAAATATATATATACACGTGATTAAATTATATGAAAACTATATATATATATTATATATATATATATATATATATTATATAAAATGTTGGGTCCTCTGTTACTCTCAACACTAACCAAAATATATGTAATTAAATAAAAAAAATTGGGATTCTCCATTCACCCATGCATCAACCAATAAATATATAACACAAATATAAATGCAACGAGTTTTCTTTAATGCGACTTTTTGAAAGCTTTTCTGATTTATTTTTCAGATTTAATTTGTCTAAAATCTAGAAAAAATTCATTGAAATTACAAGCTTAATGGATAAACTCTATTGTATCCCTATTACCTGATTGACCACTGAAGTCGATCAATCAAACGGTCGTAAATCCATCAGATTTCAAACTCACATGACCCTTAACATTAATCAACACTATAATGGGATCCTATGGTCTAAATCTCTTTGATATAATAGTTGTCATTGCCATCAAATGCCAATCTACTTTCCATTTAATGGGCTTCTCATCATTTGGTGGCTCCTAGTTCCACCTCTCTACGCAGTTCTGCCTGACGGAAATTTCTGCATCGCTTAACATGGATCAGTTCATCTCTTAGCACCCTCACAGTGTGGTTGGTCTCTGCACCCCACTCATGGGTTTTAAGACAGCCCACTACTTCTATGGCTCATGCCCTTCGATGTCATGACTTGCCAATGGAACGTCTTATATACAGGTTGTTTGGCTTCTCAACAGAGATTCTCGCCCAGTCACCACACACATAACCCGTGGTCTTAAGGCTCACGACGAGATTGAATTAATGGCGTGCCACCATGGCTTATCCCTCGCCCGCTCTTGCCTCGTGGCTAGGTTTTCCACCTCACTTCGAATGTCTCCACCATGTTGCACCCACAATATCCTTCCATATTACTCTACGTGGAACACCCGGTATCCAATCTTGCTCATGGCCTACCACTCGTTGAATGGTTATGCTGGTTTATATATAAACCAATGTACACCATAATACATAATTTGCAAAATGAAATACGTAAATAATTCAACATTTGTTTAAGCACATAATGGCACTACAAAATAATATCAATGCAAAATAATATCAATAATTGCAATATTAACCATAGCAAAGCATCTAACCCATAAAACTAAGGTTTGTCATATAATTTCATTAATTTATGAAAAGACATAAAATACATAAAATGAAACATGAATATTTATTTGAAATCATATAGACAATTGGTTGCGAGCTCTCCATTTTCCACCCATCTATAAATATCATGGTTCATTAATCTCAACCATGGGTCACCTTCGAGTTGGGGCCGCAACTTTTCAGACAATGATAAACTGATAATAACATCATATCCATGGCCAAGATGCCAACCGAACTTTCATGAATCCCACCTATGTGCTTTGCTTCCCCGAATCTGCACCCAAGTGGTACACCCTTCTCTAGGACCCGTTAGTCCCTCTGTGATGCCCACCTTGTAGGGCACCTTATGACCAGCTAGGAAAATCTCAGCACAGGGCTCCAGGAGCCCGTGCTGCTTCTAGGATTTCTAGGCACCCTTCCAGGTCATAACCAGTCTAGCTCAACGGTTATTTCTAAAACCCAAGTGGCACACCCTTCTTGAGGAGCGTCCAATCCCTCTGCGATGCCCACCTTCTAGGGCTCACCAAACGATTTCTAGAATTGTATCGGTTTCAAATTCCAACACAAGATTCTCCTGCTAAAAATTACAAGTGAGTTCGAGAGCTCCAGACTAGCTCACCAATTGACCTACAACAAAAATCCCCTGTCTTCCTCCCACCATGGAATGAATGGGTAATATTGAAGATGGTAATGAAATGACATGGTAGCAGTGAATTGCATGAATAGGTGATGAAAATGAATGGTAAACAATAATAATAATGACATTCCTTTACATACCCTTTTATAATGCATGGCCTTTCTCCACCATGTGGCAAATCCCTCAATCCACGTGAGCCCCTAGGTGCCTTTTTCCCAACACCAAATGCAACGCCCATTTCCTTTTCTAAAGAGTTACACTGCCGCCATACTCTTTTCCAAGTAGTGGGTTTCACAACTAGCCATTATTTTATTAATATAAACATATGCACAATATTTACAATTGTTGAATTGAGGCTTCTATGATCCATATCAAGTTTTTATGAGAGATTTTTTGCCGTAAATCACATGATATTTCATTTGTCGACACGTTTTGAACCAACTAGTGTGGTTCATCATCACGACAAGTTGAAGAATCAAATCTAGATTGCATGTTAAATAGTCAGAGCGGAACATCTAACAGCTATAATTTAAGACCAAGTAACGGCTATGTTGACTAACAAACAGCTAAATTTGACCAAGAAACGGCTAGTTGGACCAGACCCAGGGAAAAGGTGACATAACCATATTTTATTAAAAATTAAAATAAGTTAAAGTTATGGAATTAACTAATTATTAAAATCCATATACACATACACATAGGTATGCAGGCCTACAAAAATGACTCGGGCTCAACAACCTAATCTTTATGTACATATGGCTCACGAGCCTAATATCAAAGGATTTGTATTTACATCATAAATCAACAAGGGTATTACAAGGTTTAAGGTAGGAGATGCATAGGTAGTATGGAGATTGTGAATGCCTCTCCATTTTGATTATTCGCTTATGCATATGCCTCTTGGTCACCTTCTTTTAACAAGCTATAAGAGAGGAATTTTTTAAAATCCTTTTGACAAGGAAGTGGCATTTAAACATTGAAATAAATAATTATAACTTGTTTGAGGTCCACATGTTGAAGGCATACAAAAAAAAATTATAATTATTTTTAAATGATAATTATTTTTCAACATGATTAATTTAAAGAACAAATGAATATTCACTAAATCATAATGTTTACAAAATAAATATTATCATAATCATGACATAGGATTAAATACCATATATAAAAATCATACAGTAACAATAATTTATGAGGTGATATATTTAGTAGTTCAAAGGTTGTTACTTTATGAGTTGATGTATTTAAAAGTTCAAAGGTGCCAATACTAAAATTTTTTCTTAAGGTTACTCTTAAGTTAGACACTAAATTGGTGTATAAAAACTCTAAAAAAGGATTTACCTATTAAAGTTTAAGATATTTTTCCTCTATCAATACAAGTAGAAAATCTCTCTATAAATAGGTGTGGAACTGGCATTAAGTGTGAGAAATATCAATCCCATAAAATATGTTGGGAATTGAAGTGTTGTTTTATATTCAAGCTAAAAAGAAATTGTAATGTAACATCATGGGTAAATTATTCATGTGGGATAGTATATGGTCTTCGCATATTCAATTAGTTGTATGAGTGTATATATAAAAGAATAGATATATCTTATTTATGCAAAAATAAAATAACAAATAGAAATAGTTATGAGTTTTAATATTTCTTGGTATATAATGTAGAGAAAAAGCTATTTAAAAGGTTAGTTGTAATACTCTTAAATATGTATCTTTAAATGTTAACCATATCAATTGGAAAGTAAAAGATTATCTTAACATATTAAATATTATTAAAATGTATGCCGGATATATATTAAAAACGACCTAAAATAAACTATTGTTATAGGTTTTGATATTCTTTATATTATTAAAATAAATCATATAAATATATATTTTATCAATTAATCTTAATTTATTAATATAACCTATAACATATAGGTATCCTAATATATTTTTATAATTATTTTTAATAAAATTAATTAACACTTTAAGCCCGAACCATCCGAAAATTCTAAACTCGATCGTTAAAGCTCACATGTGAATGATTTGTGGCTTCAAAACCAACCGTTTTTGTAATTTCACCAGTATATTTTTGGAAAGTCAACTTTAATGCAAATTTTTGTAATTTGAAATCGCAGCCTTTTTGTAATTTGGAAGAGTGAATTTTAATATTTCAATGGCACGTTATATAACAATGTTGAGTTCGTTAAATCAGATGAAAATGATTTTACTTGGTTCATTAAATTTCAAAAATCTTAACAGCTCGAAATTCATAAAACATGACCGTTGTTGAAAGCAAGAAAAGCTTGCATGGCGCAGCCTATATAAGCGATGAAGTGACGATCCAATTCGATTATGTTTTTTTTGATCTTCTCTCATCTCCTCTCATGCGGTGGTAGCCTGGTGTGTTATGATTGAATGTGGAGAGCGCTCCCTCGTTTTGGCCTTTTTTTTCTGTGTATGTTGGTTATTGTGTTTATGTGTGGTCTGTGTATGTTGGTGTTAGTATTGTTTTTATGTGTGGTCTGTGTGTAAATTAACTACCGAGAGCGAGTTAGGGCAGAGCAGAGAAGGAAAAAGATATTTCGTTGAACTAAATTGGAATCTCCATTCCTCTTATGGCTGGATGTTTGAGGTGAGGGAAATCTGCATTGTAATTTCTTTGAGATATTAATAACCATTGGAGCAGAGTTAGGACAGAGCAGAGAAGAAATGCGAAGAACAGAGAATGAAAAAAATATTTCGTTGAACCAAATTGGAATCTCTGTTCCTCTTATGGCTGGATGTTTCAGGTGAGGGAAATCTGCATTGTAATATCTTTAAGATATTAACAGGAATTGGAATCTTTAATTTCTCTCATTTTCGTTTCAGTGATTCATGGGTTATTTTTAAATGTTTCAGCCACTCAGTGTTCTTTGTTTGTTTTTAATTTGTTGCTTCCAGCTTTGAAGGTAGAGCGTTGGGTGCGAAGCGCCAAGTGAATACTTCTACCAAGTTATATTTGCAAATTATCTACGCCAGGGCTTGTGATTATGGATATTCTTCTGCCAATTTTATTTCTTTAGCAACAAGAATTGCAATGTCGATTTGATTTCTTTATGACGGACAATTGCAATTGTTAATTTCTTTCTTACTTTCATAGACTTTGTTTCTAACAATGTGTGTGGTCTTTTTTTTATATTGTGTTTGTGTTTAAACTAACCACCGAGGACGAGTCAGGTCTCAGCGTAGCGCAGAGCCGAGAAGGGGAAATTTATTCCAATTGGCCGACACAATCTCCATTCCTCTTCTAGATTGATGGATAAAGTGAGGGAAATCTTAGCTGTAGTTTCTTTATATTAACAGCAAACGGAATCACTAATTTCTCTGGTTTTGGTTTTCCGTAATTCATTGATTATTTTAGATGTTTCTGCACTAATGGCTCCTTGTTTGATTGATTTCAATTTCTTGCTTCAAAGCAGCTTTGAGGGCAGAGATTGGTTTTCAACAATTCATTGGTTCTAATTTCTCGCTTCCAGTTTTGAGGGCTATTAGCGGTGGGTTCAACGCACTGAATGAATACTTCTTTTGCAAGGCTGGTCATTATTTGTGGTCCTTTTTTCTTAATTTCACTTTTTTTTTAATGAACCATTTGCTATTTCTAATTGACTTATGTATGAATATCGATCGCAATTGCAATTATATGTTCTGGTTTGTTAATTATTTTCCAAATTTATAGTGTTGTTTTGTTGGTTAATTTCTTTTCTGCTTTCAGTAACTTTGGGAGTATATAGAGTGTGGAGAAAACCTTGTGGAAAGGGTCAAGTAAATACTCTTGCAATGGAGCGATATATCAGGCAGCTTCTAAATACTTAATTATATGGCTATTATCAGTTTACGCCAGAGAGAATTTTTGAATTTGAAAATTGCAGCTGTTCTTTTAAATTTCTAGTTAAGTGAATATAGAACCATGATAAAAGAGTAAATGGAATGATTTATACTTTCTAAAATCAATAAATAAATTTAAGTTTAATGTGTGAATTTTTAAATCATTAAACTCAAAGGAGATCTGCCAACTCTGCGATCAAAAGAGATCTGTAGATTCATCAAAAAGTTAAATTAAATAAATTTGGTTTGATGCTCCTCTGGTATTCAAATTCAATTGAACGAATTACAAACCCTGTTACCCTTGTTTCCAAATAAAATAAAATCAATCAAACTAATTACAAATCTGGTTACCCTTATTCCCAAAAAAAAATCAAATTATAATCGATCGATTTACGGAGCTCCTACCTAGGTGTACATTTAATCTTGCAATGCTTAAAGTCGTTTAGGTCATTTTGGCCGTAAATGATTGTATGTGAATAATGCTCTTATAACTCTGGAGGTTATTTCTTCGGTAAATTATTAAATCTGAAATATTACAAGTGAAATATAAAGTGCGAAGTATCAGGGTCAAAGTTTTCATGTATACGTATTTTATAGACTTATTTAAATTTTAGTTTTTTATTAAGAAAATATTATTAAAGTTTTTGTTTTGTGTTTTTTCCATTTTTATATCATTATATGCGGACATTCTATTTTTTTTTATGGAAGAAGAGGTAGTTGAGTTAGATTAAAATGAAATTTTAAATTTTCTAAATTTATTATGGGGCATTCTATTTTCTAAATTTCAATGGTTTAGTAAAAAAAAATATTTAAATATATATATTTCTTTAATATATTTTTTAAAATCTTAGATTTAACTAAAGTTCTGTTTCATTTTCTGAAACTCAATTGTTTATTTTAATTTTTAAACTTTTATAAGTAAATTTTTCCTCGCTGGTGAATAAGTCTTTCGTTAGACTTTTTACGTGATAAGATTTTCACTGCCATAATAGAAAAAATTTCACTAAACTCTTTGGAAATTGGCTTTTTCTCGGTTGGCTAGGTGTGACCAGCTGGATTCGAACTTGCCTCCTTGAATGTATGAATGTATAGAGCATTTTTATGAATGAAATATAAACGGCGAAGTATGGTGTCAAAGTTTTCATGTAATATATTTTATAGAATTATTAAATTTTAGTTTTTTTATTAATTATAATGTTATAAAGTTTTATTTTATTTTTATATGGTTTTATTATATTATCATATAAGCATTTATTTTTCAAAAAAAAGTTAGTTAGATTAAACTGAAAACTAAACTATTCATTTCAAAATTTCATGGTTTACTAAAATTTTTAATTTAAATCACTTTATTTTTATATATTTTTTTTTAAAATCTTAAATTAAACCGAACTTAAATTTTGTTCCATTTTCTAAATGTCAGTTGTTTATTTTATTTTTAAATTGGTTTTTTACAACCAGCTATTGCTAGCAGCTTTCCCATGGCATTATATATTGAAGTTTTCGGTCTTCTCAGCGATTTCGCTCCAAGAGATGCAGACGCTTTTCAGAAGAAGGATCCACGTATTGTTGGCACATTAATATTTTTCTGTTTAGAGCGATCCTTGTATCTAGCCCCGTTAAATAAAGTCGTGCTAAAGTCTGAGGTTTCCTTTTCCTAGACATCGATTTCGGTACCCAAGGCTTGCTCAAAAAATAGTAATAAAGGCTTTGACGACGGGAGAGCGCTACTTAAATGATGGGTAATTAGGATTAATAAAACAAAATGATGGGTAATTAGGATTAATAAAACAAAATTATTTAAGAAAAACAAAATTTCAATTTATAAAATTATTATAATGATGATAAATTTTGTCTATTTAATTTTAAAAAATTAATATTTAGTTTGATTTAATTTATTTCTATGTTCAACTTCTATGTTCAAAAAATTTAGAGAACCCTCCAAACTCACTGTAATTTAACAAAAACTAAAAATCAATATTACAACAAAATTTAAAAATAATAATATAATATAATACAATAGAAACAATTAAAACACATTTTTTACAAAAATAAGCTTAATGAAAGTCAACTTTAATATCTCAACGACGCGACATTCCCATACGAGAAGGATGTCAAGTAATAATTCCAAGGCGAAATTGACTCGAGTTAATAAAAATTCCAAAATCTTGAGAGCTTGGAATTCCCAAAACACGAACGTTGTTTGAAGAGATAAATCGACAAGGAAAGCAAGAAAAGCTGGAATGGCTCGCAGTCTCTATAAGTGACAAAGGTATGGTTAAATTTTATTAAATTTTATTTTGATTTTCTTTTACGCGGTGGTAGTCTGGTGTGTTATAATTGAATTTGTGGATGGCTTAGCTTGTTTTGGGTTTCTATTTTGTGTATATTTTTGTTTTGTGTATGTTGTTGTTAATGTGGTTATTATATTTATGTGTAAATTAACCACCAAGGGTGGATAATCAAGTGAGTTTTTTTATATTATCAGCATTTGGAATTTCTAATTTTCCTGATTCTGCTTTCAGTAATTTAGTGGTTATTTTTAAATGTTTCGTTTATTTCTTGCTTGAGGGCAGAGCGCTGGTTACAATGTGTTGAGCGAGAAAATATATTTTTAAAGATAAA
This sequence comes from Pinus taeda, assembly GCA_000404065.3. NCBI lineage: Eukaryota > Viridiplantae > Streptophyta > Pinopsida > Pinales > Pinaceae > Pinus > Pinus taeda. Next base: position 36,803 of record APFE030090791.1, read on the forward strand.
ACCAAACTCGCTTTCATTTTACAAAGAAGCTTTCATTTTACAAAGAAGTTTCATTTACATAGCTTCCTTTCTGTTTTGTCCAACCCATCAAAAACAAAAATAAAAAATGGCTCTCAAAGCAGCAAGAAAATACTTCTGACTTCTTGGATCCATCCCTACAAATAATCTGAAACAAATAATCTGAGATTTGTAAACTGATCTAAGACAAAAATTTGTAAACTGATCTGAAACATTATTACTCCTAATTAATAGCCAGCCTTTGGATGTGCCCCCAATCCTCCTCCATTGTAACAAAGAAAAATGAGCTATTATTCTATTCGATTCAATCTATTTCTTCTCGTCCATGATGTCACGTTATCATTGTCTCTACACCGGCAATAAAGCATCACCAGCTTTATGCTTTTTCGTGTATTATTATATTCACGTCGTTATTTTTATGCGAGGTGGAATAATATGTTTACATTTCCACTTCAATGTCTTAAAACATAGATGATGTTTATTATTCTTTGAAAGTTGATTTTATACCAAATTGTATATTTAAACATCTAAAAAGCATATTCAATACATAAAACTAGGAACCTAGATTAGATAATTGAAAATTAAACTTGAATCTCGACTTGGATTTAACATTGAGAATAGAACTTGTTACGGTGAATGTTATTTCACCTGCAAGATTTTCTTGAATGGAGAAATCTGGGAGATAGTGGAACTGGAATACGAAATTCGTGCTTCAGTTTCTTACGTAAGTTTTATTTTATTGTCTTAAAATAAAACTGCTAATAATTTCGAAGAAATGCCAATGTCGATGGGGTTGATCTTCAGCGTAGATTATAAAATCAATTGTAATGACCAAACAGTTTATGTGAATAAATTTTCCGATTTACCGTTATAGGTAAATACGGAACAGAGATTATTATTTTCTTAAAAAAAAATGATGAAAATATTATTAATTCAAAGATTGAGTATGGATTGAATAATACATATAATAACTTTTATGAGAAAAGTTATTTTCTTTTCTTGCTTACATAAAAGAAACAGTTGCCAGCAAATAAGGGGAAACCCTAACTGTTTTTCCTCTCCGATAGAAAAAAGGGAAAGAGGAAAAGGCCCGGGTGGTTGAGGAACAGACGGGAAAAAGGAATAAGGCGCTGAAGCAGAAAAGGGAAGCAGAAAAGGGAAGTGCTACGTCTGGTGAGTACCAGATAGCACAGGCACAAGTGTGCTTTATGTTGCTGAAGGCTGTGGTCGCCAAGTGAGCTTGGGGGAAAGATTCAGTCTGGTTGATTGATCTCGTGGCTGGGAGGATAACAAGCATTAGACAATCTTCTCCATTCTGGAGAAGTGCAGAAGATTGAGAACGGGACATTGCAGGTAAGTACAAATATTACTTTAGTATTTTCTGAGAAATTTTTATAATCCTTAAAGGATATTATCAAACTGCAATTTAGGAACACACATTGAAGAATTGGAACTAGTAATGAGTGGCTTCAACTGTTCTACCTATTAGAACCAGAGAACTGATAAATTAAATCTTCATTTAGTATTGGAGTCGTTTGACAAACCCAGCAAACAATAATGGAGAAAAACAGTAATTTATTATATGCAAGAACAGGGAAAGAAGTTGTTCATTTCATAAATGTAGTCGCATAGACAAACCCAGAAAGTAATAACGGACATTGTTTGTAAACAATAAGAACATCAATCAGAATAGAGGACATCAGTATGTAAATGAATTGCATTGCAATTATAAAAACTATCAGAAGGGTTATTAGAAAACTATAATGCCTTCAACTTTATTACAATGAATGCTAGGCGACTGTGCACTAATATATATAAACCCGCGACTGGAGGATTCATGTAGAAACCCTGAGGAGGGGGTTAAAAGAGTTTATACAATAAAACAAGAGAGCATACACTGCAGAACAGTTCACAAACTGTACATTGCCAAGATAACCAACAATGAAAAGAATATTACGTAAACTTCATGAATAGACTTTCTATGTAGGAAAGGATTCATAGTATATATATTAGACGATACGACCTACGGTGGAACCCAAGAATAGAAACCGTTATACCGACATGCAAGAAATAACTCAACCTTCAGACTATATGTGCATGCTCTATTATCAAGAAATGCCATTAAATGCCGAATACAGAGAGAATAACAAGGGAGTTGCAACCAATATTGCCAAATGCCGAGTAAACATCATTGTCGCCCATTCTATATATATATGAAATAAAGAAAATCGTTAGTTCATGCAAGAACAAAACCGCATTCGAAAGATAACAAGGCATGCATCATATGGAATCAAAATATATATAAAAGGCGGTGAAGATACAGCCAGAATGATATTCAGTCAAACCTTGGCCGAAGCTTGGTAAAAACTGGCAAGGTAAGCTTCAGAGAAGCGTAAAACATAACAGAATCTGAATAACCCTGAATCAAACAAATGCCTGTACTTGAACAATAACAGTACTGAATATTTACATGATTAAACAATGCGTTGACCTATGTGAATACATTTAAAGAACTCTTTCCAATTGAGTAATGAAACTCAGTAATACAGCTAACGGATTTCCTCAAATAGTCCTGAGAGGAAATGAATAGCCAGAAGAAAAACATATAAAACTTTAACTATTAAGAATAAATTGCAAACGGAATGCCATTCGGCATCATTGATGAAACCCTCCAGGGTAGAACCTAGGATATCGGCTACAGAGGTTCCCTGTTTGAGGACACCACATCTGCTCAGGCCATAAATAGAAAGCGATACACTCCTGGCAGGAAGAAATCAATATTAAGAACGACTCTGGAGCTAGGTAGAGTCAACAAATTCCTAATGGGTATTGAGGAACTTACCTGTTAGTTGCGCTCATTGTAGTATAGACCTGGTAATTCCCTTGCCGCCGCGGATCCCTTCATTCCTTCATCCTGTTCGAAACAGGATGCAAACGAGAAATCAATCTTTCGCATTTGCTAAACACAATATAAACAAATCGCACCAGAAATATCAATGAGGAATAAGGGTTTTACCTGAGAGCCGAATGGAAGGCTCAAAGCAAAAGACAGCAGCGGCATTGCCATCGACGGAATCAGAACTATGAACTCAGCGAAGGAAGCGAAACTGTATCAACTCAAGCCAAAAGACCCACGCCATGGTTTACAGTGGCATGGGGGCGACGCTGGAAGAACCCACATCCTGGAGAACGCGGCTCTGCGGACCCAACACTCAAAAATGAATTGCTCAAACCCTAAGTACCTCTTTTACAGAGGCAAGTCAACCAGCATCGTCCGATCTCCAGGTTAAATCCTCATCGTTCATTCACTGTGGTAATCCCGAGGACACTGCGGGCATGGCTGTAGCATTTACTCCAGCCAGCTACCTCTCCAAAAAAATCAACGATCAAATCAAGGGATATAACCGAGGAGACCAGTTGTCCATCGCTCAAACCATTAGTTTAAAAGCCATCAGATTTATAAAGTTTGTTGTCATCATAATATACGGATATAATCAAGTTTTGTATGCCGAGGGTGGTGATGGAAAAAATATCAAGCCATGTTACGTTCCCGCCAGGACGTGGATCGGGATTAAACCATAATAACCTTACCTCCGACAAATAAATTAATCACCATGGAATGTAAAAGGATGTGATGTTTAGGTAGATAATTTTTTTTTTTTTTATGAGAGTATTATTTACCTGGTAGAGGGTTGTGACA
>APFE030090794.1:0-21554 GCA_000404065.3 Pinus taeda
AGATGTAACATTTGATGAATCCTCTCTTTTAAAATCAACTGTTGAAAGAATTGAACAGGAACAGGTGTCGCAAAATCAACGAGTTCAGTTGGAGGCTAGACTTTTTGGTGACAACCGAAAGGAAGGAGAAACCTCTGGAGAAAAAGGTGTTGAAGACACAAAGGAAGCCGTTGAAGCTTCTGAACCAGTGCAAGTTTCTGAACTAGTTCAACAACCAGTGTCTCTAAGAAGGTCTACAAGGGAAAGGAAAATTCCAAAAAGGTATGAAGATTCTGCTTCATCTTTTGCTTTGATTATTGAAGATGGGGAACCTTCTTGTTATCAGGAAGCAGTAGATGATACAGATAGCGAAAAATGGAAAGTGGCTATGGAAGAAGAAATGGACTCCTTAGCCATAAACAATACCTGGGATCTTGTAGAGCTTCCTGAAGGGAGAAGTGTTGTTGGATGCAAATGGGTCTTCAAGCTGAAACGGAAAGTTGATGGAAGTATCGAAAGGTATAAGGCGAGACTGGTAGCAAAAGGGTATCCTCAGGTTGAAGGTATAGACTTTCATGAGATTTTTTCTCCAATTGTAAAACTTGTTTCTATTCGTACTGTGTTAGCACTAACTGCGTTGCTTAATCTTGAGTTAGAACATTTAGATGTTAAAACAACTTTTCCACATGGTGATTTGAACGAAGAGATATATATGGAACAACCAGAAGGTTTTGTATGAGGTCGCAGTAGAATATTAGTTTGCAAGCTCAGGAAATCATTGTATGGTCTGAGGCAATCTCCCAGACAATGGTACAAGAAGTTTGATTCCTTCATGGTGAGCCAGAACTTTGTCAGAAGTGAGCATGATCATTGTGTATACTTCAAAAGTTTCAATGGCACATTTATTATCTTAGCTTTGTATGTTGACGATATGCTTATTGCAAGCAAAAGCATGGAAGAGATCAACAGGTTAAAGGGTCAACTCTCAAGGACGTTTGATATGAAGGATCTTGGAGCAACAAAACATATCTTGGGCATGGAGATACACAGAGACAGAAAAATGGTACGCTTTGGTTATCACAGCAGAAGTATGTGGAGAAGGTACTTGAAAAGTTCTCTATGAACAATGTGAAACCTGTTAATATTCCACTGGCTTCCCATTTTAAGCTTTCTTCGGTTTTAAGTCCTAGAGATGATGAAGAAAAGCAGTATATGTCTCATGTACCATATGCAAATGCGGTAGGCAACTTAATGTATGCGATGGTATCTACAAGACCCGACATTTCACATGCAGTTGGAGTTGTCAGCAGGTTCATGGGAAACCCAGGTAAAGAACATTGGCAAGCAGTGAAATGGGTGCTTCGATATCTAAGAGGCACAAGTGACCGTTGCATCGTCTTTAATGGTAGTGAAGGATCAGTCTGCGGATATGTAGATGCTGACTATGCAGGTGATTTAGACAAAAGAAGATTTACTACATGTTATGTCTTTACTCTTGCAGGTGGAGCGATTAGTTGGATGTCAAAGCTTCAAGAAACAGTTGCATTGTCCACTACTGAAGCCGAATATATAGCTGCCTCAGACGCGAGTAAAGAAGCAATCTGGTTAAAGGGTCTGCTAGATGAAATTGGAAGAAAGTAGTAGAAAATGGATGTACTTTGTGATAGTCAAAGTGCTATTCACTTGGCTACAAATCCTACCTATCACAGCAGAACCAAGCACATTGATGTAAGGTATCATTTTCTGAGACATGTGATCAATGGCGGAAAAGTAGCTCTTAAAAAGGTCCATACATGAGAGAATTGTGCAGACATATTCACAAAACCAGTAACAGTAGAGAAGCTGCAGTGGTGTTTAGCTTCTCTTGGCTTGCAGAAAAGATGATGAATGGGCATGGGCAAGAGATTAGGAAATTGTTGTCAAGGTGGAGTTTGTTAGTATTGACAACAAATTAGTTAGGTTTCTTTTAACTGAATTGTAATTAGGCGGTTGCATCTATTCGGTTATGGAATGATAGATAGGCATGATATAAAATTATTGTAATACACATGAATAAAAATCAGTGCGGAGAATCATAACCATTCAGTTCAGTTCAAGTTCAGTTTTCAAATCTTGGCGAGGGTTCTTGTTTATTATTTCTTTCATCTGTTCATCTGTCTTTGTTTTCTACAATGATTCTCGACCATTGTTATCCCAAACTTTTTGAATGAGATGCTTTAGAGTGATGCAATGATCAATGGTAGAATTCTTAGGCCTAAAACTAGCTTGCCCCTTTGCTCTTTTCTCCTCGTTTTAATCTCACACGTTGATTCTGTTCTCTAGCATGCTTGCAAAAAGTTTTCCAAGAAGAGGGTCGATCATAATAGTAAGATAGTTAGATGGGTTATTGATGTCTCCAGTTTTGTGAAGAGGTATAGCAACACTTGTTGTTCATTCAACTGGAAAGCTACCTTGACTGCATTTTTTAAAGATCTCTTTGATGTGTGGGGCTAGAAACTTCACACCGCATTTCAAATATTATGTCTGCATACTATCAATGTCTTGTGCTTTACCATTTACCAGTTTCTTTATACCTTGCTCAATATCCCCAATCGATAATAGCTCTATTGAGGAGACAATCATGGGAGGCTTAAATTTCTCATTCGTCCACTCATATAGAAGTTTTGCATAGACTAGCCACTAGGCATCTGTGATACTGCTTTCAATTTGTTTTTTCTTGTGTTGCGGTTCCTTCCAGAAACCTTTGGGATTATGTTTTCCCAAAGAAATCAATTCTTTCCTTGCATTCACATAGCTTTATTTTTTTGATTTTATCAATTGCTTATATATAATCGTGTTTTCTTTGCTTGAATTTTCTTTAAAGGACCTTTTCACCTCCTTGCACTTCTTGTCATACCAAGGATTAGCTGGGAAGGTATTTGAGATCATGTGTTTCCATATGGAAAAAAATGTCTTTATCCTCAGCTATGGGCCCCAACCTCGGGCCTCTTCTCCATGGGTAACCTCTGCAATTCCATCTTACCATGTTTAGGTACTCCCGTGGGGCCCCGAATACCTATTTCTTGTTTGTTAATCTATCAGTGACTTGGGCTTTCTCTTTTTTCAACCATGCCCAATTTCCTCCCTCTCTTGTTGATTTTACTTCCATTATTTCCTCTTTTCTTCTTGTTGGGTGAATGTTAAATCTTGGTCTAAGTAGATACAAGTGCCTTTAAGCAACCCTTTATTCCTCAGGATTTTAGATTGGTCCTCTATGATTCTTAAAGTAACTCTGACACGTCTATTCCTTCCTTCTCCCACATTCTTTCCTATCTTGTTGGCCTATTGTATCCCCCCCGTCCAATGCAACTCATCCTTGAGAAAATTCCTTACTAGAATATTCGTTCTCTCTTTTTCCCCAAAGTTGTTCAAGCCTTTGATGATGATATTTACCATTTTTTCTTCTTTGTCCTTTCCTTTCTCATTTGCCTCTTGACTTATTTTTCTATAAATTCCTTTTGTTCACTTGGTGGTTATTTTACTACATGAGCCCATGATTTAGCCTATTTTATTTGCTCCATTAACTTGTTTTCTCTTATTTTCATGTCTACAATTACTGACTGCAATTTTTCCATCTGAATTGTGTTAGTTGCTCCCGTTGGCTCTAAAATTGGAGTAAGAAGAGAATCATTGTGATTTTGAACTCATTTCATAGCAAAAGAAGTAGATATCTTTGTGAAAAAAAGATAGGAACATGAGAAGAAAATGTTGCTAGTTGAGAAAAGGGGTAAAGGAAACAACTTGAGCTTTTGAGGCATGGTGTGTAGGTATGTGTCCAATGGTGTTAACACAATCTCATCTTAACATTCTTCAAGTTGTTTCTGACTACCTAGTTGTTTCGTAGATTATAAAAATGTGAGTAGTTTAAAAAATAGAAGTTTAGGCATTGACTATTAGGAGCACCGAAAGGTGGGAAACATTATTTCCCAGCTAATCCTATGTTAAAGAAGACATGTACAAAATAGTGTTCACAATAAGCGTAGAGGTATTACAACTTATAGTTGTTGAAGGTTTAAATCCATAATATCAATGCAGTGTAGATCACATGAAACCTCCTTAATAGACCTTACATGCAAGATCACAATGCCATCTATAATGGATACTACATCACTCACAAACTTCAAAAGATGGAAAGGTTTTCCAAATTTGTTTTTCCTTCTAAATTTTCCTCTATTGCCAATTGATATGAGTACAGGTAGCCTGCATTGTACATATTCACAGATGAAAGAAGAATGCAAATACCAAAAGGAGAACATAAAATCATACATGTTGTACACTATTGTTTTATGTGGTTATATTTGTACAAAAATGGTGGAGAGTGATCATACTTGAAAATGTCTCAAAGGGTTACAAATATTATATGCAAAGTTAGGTGAGTGATCATCTTTGACCGAGTCACCAATGGACTATTGATGACAAGGTAGATAAACTACAAGACATAAAGTGCAAAATAAATAACACACAAATATATTACATATTTGGACTAGATCCAATAGGAACTATGGACAAAGTATGATGAATTTGTCCATGATAAAAATAAATTGTCTCCAATTTCTATTGATTGTACACACTTTCTAGTGAAAGACATCATCATTTGTAGGAACTGAGATGATGGGAATAACCTGATTGGGTACCAAAAGAATGGATGTTAAAATGGGGGGTTATGGAATAATTACAGGGGCATTGATGTTCAGTATAGAATGTCCTCTGAATAAGATTAAACTAATAGTTTGTTGTGGAAACACCTATGCAAAAAATATGACCTCCGTATCCTTAGTTGGAGTGAACCATGAAGAAAAGGCTATTTGGGGCATGTTTTGAAGTAAGACAAGGATTGGAGTTGGACTTGATGCTCAGAAATACATCTCCATGAAAAAGTGTGAGCATTATAAAGAAAGTAGATGAATGCGGACAAGGATGAGCATTGGAATGTATCAAACATTTTGAACTCATGGATATTGATATGGTTAATAAATTATCTTCTAGCAAATGCAGAATAAGGGAAAGAAAAGATGACGTTGTAGATCTTATTAGCCTTGCAGAACTAATTGTGGAAGTTATAATACCCACAAATTTGTGCTTTTTTGTGAAAATGATAGGGCTCATAAAAAATCACATCTCAATAATAGAAGGGTGTGACATCACAATCAATTGTATCAATGAATGGTCTAATGGAAAATATGATAAACACTACATACATAAAGTAGGTACTACTTCGTGGACCTATCCAATATGATATGGTCGGGGATGAGGATGAGTGGTAGAAAATTGGAATTTTCAATCAATTGTTGAGAAAGAAAGTTATTTTTGTATCCGTTTTCTATGATTAATTGTGTAAGTTGTTGCTTGACCTAGAAATTTTTAAGTGAAGAGAGCTTCATTCTTGTTCTCACAGTAGTTTTCTACCATGAGAACCCACTAAGGGTGGGTGGAGGTTGAACTATTAATATTGATATCTAGGTGTGCATCATGAATGTCAACACTTGTGTTGTTCGATGTTGTTCAATAAGAGAGGAATTGACCATTTTCTCCTAAAATTCATAACATTCATTATCAAAATGACAATATTTCCAATGATAGAATTAATTGTGATTCAAACTAGGTGTTTCTTGATTGTGAGCAATAGCAAGTAGCTTAGCATCCTAGAAGATATTTAGGAGGGATGTTCCAAGAAGGAAATTGGTAAGAGTTCAAGCTTTGCATGAATGTGAGAAAGAAAACTTAAAGTATAATTTATGAAAATGGATTTCTTTTGTTGTTTAGTTGTAAAAGGTGGCTACATCCTCCATTGGATGGAGCATCTTTCCACTTCTTGCAATTCCAACCCTCCCTTAAGAATTGGAATTTTTTGATAGAAGCATCTAAGAGATAACTCATATTCCTTATCAGAAGAGAACATTGACATAAGATAACTCATATTTCTTATTAGAGGAGAAAATTGACATAAGTTATTGCAAGGGTTTGAGGGCTCTTTGATGCTTTTAATTGTGATTTTACAACTCTTTTTTAAGTGGATGATAGATTGTGCTTTTATTACTATTTTTTCTTCGATGACATGGATTGTGATTTTGTTCTATAGCTATGAAAAAATATGGAGCATATTTCCACATCTAAGAGATAATCTGAGTTGTAAGTTGCATAGGATAGCTCTTTGGATAAATCATAGTGCTTATCAGAGGAGAAAATTGACATAGGTAATAGAAATGGTGAGGGCTCTTTGATTATTCTAATTAGGTTCAAATATTTAATTCCTAAACTATGATATGAAAATGTCAATGTGATGACATGAAAAGGGGTTTTGATCCTTCTTTTATATCTACATGCTTCTATTTTAAAAATTGTATTCTATTTTTGACTAGGTGATTTTATTACTATTTTTGCTTGCATAACATAGATTGTGATTTTATTGCTATTACTATTAGAATGATAAATTGATATAACTAAAACTCAAAAATAGTAAAGACTGATGAGTCAAAAAATCGGTCTAAGGTCATTGATATCTAGAGTCAAGACTTGAAAGTACCGAAAATTTAAAATCGACAATGAGAATTGAAGGGCCATTGTAGGGAAGGAGAGGCTAAAAAATAGTTAAATGTAAAGTTAGACAGAGATGCATTGCAAGAAAAATAGAGGTAAGCTTGGTAAGTTGAATGAGTGAGTTAGGGATTCCAAATTAATTTAGGTTTTGATATTTGTTATGTAATTTTATTTTTATTTTTTTAACTTATTATTTATTTATTTATTTTGTTTTCTTTAATTTTTTTATTCTTTTTTAAATTTCAAGCGCTATTATACAAAATTGACGGGGGTGTTATCTCAGCCTAGCTTCAGAGTATAACATTCAACGATTTTTTTTTTTCAAAAGATTCAGGCGCTAACAGTTGGATTTTTAGCGCCAATTAAAAAATGTCGAATGAAGTCATTGACAATCGGATTATCAGCGAAAATTCAAAAGCCATCAAAATAAAGGCACTGATGGTGGGATTGTCAGCTTGGATTTCAAAAAATATGTCTATTTTTAGAGAATTAATAGCTCACACGTTAGTAGAGGATCGAGTACCAAGACAACGAGCACTAGCCAAATAAGTGATGTGACGTGTCATTTCATGATTTCACATTAGAATTTGTTTGAATTTCTACCACTGAGGGTAATAATCATTGTAAACTAGTGATATGATAGGTCAATTTTATATATGGTTGATTTACTATTTCACCATCACGTTTAATCTCAACTTTTTATGAAAAGAATAGTGCAGGGTTAATAGATTATGTTTTGTTATCCACCAAGATAAAAAATTAGTTATCCTGCACATTCATAATTGCATCTCGCTCTCGCTTCTATTGCCTATGCTTCCGGACAATGACAGTTATGGGAAAAAGCGCCAAATTGCACAAGGGAGAATCTCTAGGACCTGATCTCCTCGAAGCATATCCAAAATTCGAAACAATTTTGGGAGGTTGGCTGGGATGAGTTCTTTTTCAGATGCAATGATTATTGTGATGGGGTTGCTCAAGCCTTGATGAAAGGGTTTGATTTTCAGGGGGTTACTGTTGGAGATATTTCCTTCCCTTTCACAGATGAAGTTGTTGCAAAGGCTACATGTCTCCCTGTTGATGGAGAACATTGGTTTAAAATCCGCACCTTAGCTAGAATTAACATTCCTTTCCTTTTAAAAGATGTATATAAGGACAAAACATGATGTTTGGTGATGCAAAGATCTTTGCTAAAGGATCAATGAAACCTTCTCCTTAGGATCACTCAAACTTATTTCACTTGTGAAGGATGCTTCAACAGATTCAATATGAATCATTTTCATTTCTTACTCACAATGCTGGAGAGGTCAAGATGAATGCTCCTTTATTTTTATTAATGAGTCTTAAGAAGATGTCAGCAAGAGTTAGGGCCAAACCTGATGTATCATCCCACTTCATTTATCACAAGAATTTAAACATGGGAGCATTTTCTTTTCTTGGGGGAGTTTGTATAGTCTGTTGCACCTAAACCTAAGGCCATTAGCAAAAATAAAAGAAGTAAGAAGCTTGTTGAACCACCCCAAACCTAGAGTAGGGGACCTCATCTGTCCAGACTAGAATTCAGAGGAAAATTATGATGACAAAACCTCCTCCTCTCGTTCTTGAAATGAAAATGGTCTACACGAGAAGAAGTAGGAGAATTATGGAAAGGAAAGCCATGTCTTGTCCTCTTATATCATCTCCTGAACATACAAAATTTGTTGAACCAATAGAAGAAACAAAGGTTGAATCTGTTGAGCCTGAGACAAAGAAAATAAAGGTTGTTGAGGAGTCTGCACTAGTTGAGATCTATGGGGGAAGAAGGTTGCATACTATACCAGTTAATAAATTGAGGTTGAAATTCAAGCTCAAACAAAACCCTAGCCTGGCATAACAATTCATTGAGGTAGATAACACACTTCACAGATATCTGGTCATAAACAAAGAGAAGCCTGCTAGTTCTAGGAAGCCTAAAAATCAAAGCAAAGAGCCTACTCCTAAGGCCAAGAAGACTAGGAAAAGGAGATAGAGTGAAGTTGATATTTTATTGGAGGCAACTAACATACTTAAATGTAGAATTTGCGGTGCATTTTTTTGTTTTTCCAACCTTTTGGGAGCATTTTTTATATAGCGGAGACATTTAATCCATTAGTGCTATTTTCACTTCATTTTGGATGAGCGTTGATAGTTACATGAATTTTTGCCATGTTTTGAGAAAACAGTCATTTAATCTGTCAAGGGTTCCCAATTTTTCTCTCGATTTGAGGTATGCTAGTTAATCCGTCAACGCTTGGGAAAAGCCTATTTTTTTAAGGCAATAAGAAATAGTTTGGAGCAAATACAATCCTAAAGGAAGGATCTACATACTAAATTCCCTTTTCTGTCGATCAAGACCAAATTTCAAGAAAGATATTACCATACCAAGTTTGGTGATGAAGTGGGGTTTTCAAAAACATTGGGCAGAATATCAGTAATCAGTTAGATCCTTAGCTTCAGCCAAGTCTTCAACAACAACATAATTCTGAGATACATAATATTATCATATTTTTTTATTAATGAGGAATGTAATGTATTTAGTTTTAATTAGAGATATACTTGCCTATTTTGAGATTGTTGTAATTAAGGTATTTATAAAAACATGCTTATGGTTTTGCAAATACTCTATAAAGTTGATAATAAATAAAAACGAACGGTTCAGAATTTGAGAAAAATTGTAATCGATGTATGTGATTTGTTAAGGTTGGTTAATCCTAGATGACTAGTGATAAGAAGAACATAGTGTTTCAAAGTTGAGAATTCACGTGTTGATGCATCCAAGTCTATTTCTTGGTGAATGTGTTTGACTCTATTATTTTCATTAAATTTTTATCTTCCTTATGCTTGAATGAAGGTATTAAAGTAGAATTCATGCTTCATTTTCATGCTCTATCTTAACCATTTAAGTATCACTTTCCTCATCTAAACTGAACAAAATTCTTCTATCATATGCTCTGGTTTAAATAGTTTTTTGTTATTTTCTCTTACCACTCTCAATAGCAAGGTTGTCTAAGGATAAATCAACTATCCTACTCTTAGCCTCTGTCACTACATCCGACATCCTAGTAAACGTTGATAGATTTGAATTTGCTACCGCTTCATGCCCAAGGATACACTTTCTCTCTTCCTTGCCATCATTTTCAAACCCTACTAAACCCATGATCTAGCCACTGTACTAAAGACACATCCAACTACTGAGTTGACACTGGGTAGTTTAATTGTAAAGGAGAGAGCCCTCTCTGATCTAAAACGGTTAGCCTTTGGCCCTAAAGATTGGTTTGGAAGAGTTACCTTAGGGTGTTCCCTCTACATACTAGGAAAAACTTAGAGTGATAACTGGGGGCGTACCCCCCTCAAAAGGGTTGATTTTGGGCTTGGTGCTCCTGATTAAATGCTAGTTCCAGACCCTCATACTTGATAGAATCCATTAGAAACATTGCATTCCCCCCAAAATTGAAATATTGAAACTGTTAAGTCTGCCGAATTTTGAATGGGATATGAAATACTATTTTCTCTAGATGAAGTCCAATGAGGTTGAAACCACTCTCAAACATCCCGAGACATTTAATTGTAATGTTAAAAATGTAAGTAGAAGGATGAAAATGAAAGGTAAAGGAGAATGTCACTTTTACTTTAATAATTTAACATTACCATTAATTACATAGCATTAGTAGGGCCTTAGGATTGAATATTACACTCTTCACTCATAAATTATTGTTATCAAACAAAATAAAGGGTGGACACCCAGAAGCATCCCTTTTAGGGAGTTGCGTCCCCCACATTAGGGAAATGTCCATCCCTATGTCTCCTTTCATCTCCCAAAAAGGGGGATGCAGGTAAACGTTTCCCTAGAGGTACCCCCATCCCACGTGTGATGGATGTGTGAACCTAATAGTGAGAGATGCGTCCCCATGGAACACTCGTTTCACTTTCATGTCCAACAACCTCAAGGAAGATCAAGCACCTTTATCAAGTGTCTTTAGTTGAAATAGAAGCCCTCGCTTACACCTATAATGGTCTGAGCCACAAAATTTCTAATACCATATGGAAAATTTTGAAGCAAAAATGACATTAATGCAAAATAGAAGTTTCAGCACTTAACCAGAGAAATGTTGGATCCTAAATGTGTAAACATTTAGTCTTAGGGTTGTTATTCTATACAAAAGAAAATAGTGGTGAGAATGGACAATGTTTCAATTCTTAACACCCCAATCTTCTAGGCTATCCAAAATAAAGATACCAATGTGTTCTTGATAAGTTTCAGCCTTCCAAGGAAATCTCATTATGACTAAACCAGATATGGAAATCTTACTTGTTGCAGTAAATGCAACAGTAAAACAACCTTTGATCTCCTTCAACTAGGATCATAAATCACTTAACATAATTTTCCTTATGTTTTGTTAAATTAAAAAACATATAATAAAATTTACAATTTGGACCAATGTTAGAGAAGTTGAAAACTTCATTAACATATATAAGATGACGTTTATGTACATATCATCTCTTTATTAGGCTGAAATTTTTTTAATAATAATAAATTAATTATTATTATTTATAATATTAAAAAAAATAATAATAAAAAAATATATATAATATATATATATATATATATATATATATAAAACATTAAAGTTAATTATTTAACTTTTAATATATCAAATATTCAATATAATATATAAATTTATATTGAAAAAAATAAATTTAAATTAAATATCAAAAAGTATCATCATTAAAATAGAAGCCCTCACTTACACCTCCTATAATGGTTTGATCCACAAAAGTTCTAATACCATATGGAAAATTTTAAAGCAAAAACGAAATTAATGCAAAACAGAAGTTTCAGCACTTAACCAGAGAAATGTTGGACCCTAAATGTGTAAACATTTAGTCTTAGGGTTGTTATTCTATACAAAAGAAAATAGTGGTGAGAATGGATAATATTTCAATTCTTAACACCCCAATCTTCTAGGCAATCCAAAATAAAGATACCAAAGTGTTCTTGATAAGTTTCAGCCTTCCAGGGAAATCTCATTATGACTAAACCAGATATGGAAATCTTACTTGTTACAGTAAATGCAACAGTAAAACAACCTTTGATCTCCTTCAACTAGGATCATAAATCACTTAACATAATTTTCCTTATATTTTGTTAAATTAAAAAACATGTAATAAAATTTACAATTTGGACCAATGCTACAGAAGTTGAAAACTTCATTAACATATATAAGATGCAACAGTAAAACAACCTTTGATCTCCTTCAACTAGGATCATAAGTCACTTAACATAATTTTCCTTATATTTTGTTAATTAAAAAACATGTAATAAAATTTACAATTTGAACCAATGTTAGAGAAGTTGAAAACTTCATTAACATATATAAGATGACGTTTATGTACATATCATCTCTTTATTAGGATGAAAATTTTCTAATTAATAAATTATTATTATATTTTAAACTATTAAAAAAATATATATATATATTATATATATATAATATATATATTTATATTATAATAATATATATTATATATATATATATAATATATATATTATATATCAAATATTCATATAAATATATAAATTTATATTGAAAAAATAAATTTAAAATAAATATCAGAGTTCATCATTAAAATAGAAATAATAAATATACATAATAAATAATATACTTGAAACTCTAAACGCTAATC
Source organism: Pinus taeda (assembly GCA_000404065.3). Lineage (NCBI taxonomy): Eukaryota > Viridiplantae > Streptophyta > Pinopsida > Pinales > Pinaceae > Pinus > Pinus taeda. The sequence continues at coordinate 12,256 of APFE030090794.1, forward strand.
TAAAATACATTATTACTATTATCTAAAATATGAAATAAATTATTTTATAATTTATTAAATATTAATAATAATATATGAAATATTGTTTTTAATATTGGTTAAATAAATAAAATATGTTAATTTATTATTTAAATAAAGACTAAATTGAAATTACTCGTCTTCTTAATATATATATATATAGATTATAAATATAATATAAATAAGATATACATATAAAATATTTTTTCATATAATATAAATAAATAATTCTAATCATAATAATAATAGATTTTATAATATTAATTATAATTTTAATTAATAATAAAATAATAAATATTATAGGAATATTTAGATTTATTAATAATAATAAATTAATATTATTATTTAATAATAATCTTATACATATCAATAATATTGTGTGTCAATTAAAGTTATAAAAAAATGAGAGATTTTTAATATTTATTAGGTTTATATACATCTAATTTGAAGTTCAAATTATAGAACTTATTTTATATATTGATTTAAAATTAGTGATTTATTATGCTTATTTAAAATTTGATAAATAAAAATATAAAAATAATATTTTCTTTAGATTTAAAAGAAATTTTACTCTTAATTTATGGTTATATATTATTTCACTCTATCATTCTCCCAACCCACTTTCTATGTGAATTCCTTATATAACAAAATATAGCTTATATAATACTACTATTTCACTCAACCCTTAGAATCTCCCCATTTAATTTATTGTACAATAAATTTAAATGGAAAATACATATCAAATTTTGATCATTACAAAAATATTATTGCAAATACAAAAAGATGCCATATCAAATTTTCCTCATCCTCACACAAATTCTCATATCAAATACACGACTAATCAAATATCATATTAGATTTTCATCATTACATTGAAAAATATTGTAAATACCCAAGCATATAAATATTCCTTTATTTTTTGTTACACACAAGATTGTAAGTACACACACAACAAACATGATGAAGGATACAAATACAAAATAAAAAATACATACAATCAAGAATACAAACACATAATAAATACGACATTAAGCTACACAGATGTTTGTGAAAATTTGATGTGATGCTCGCATACTAAACATCATATTGAATTTTCATCATTACATTCAAAAACACTATAAATACACAAGCATATGTAAACATTCCTTAAGATTTTATTACACACAAGATTGTAAATACACAAACAAATGTGATGTATAATACAAACACAATCATAAATGCATACAATCAAACAACAATCATAATTACATTCACACATATGTGAGCATCACATCAAATTTTCATATTTATATTAAAAAACATATAGATACACAAGTACTCAAACATCATATTGAATTTTCATCATTACATTAAAAAACATTGTAAATACACAAGCATATATAAACATTCCTTGAGGTTTTATTACACACAAGATTGTAAATACACAAACAAATGTGATGAATAATACAAACACAATCAGAAATGCATACAATCAAACAATAGTCATAATTACATTCAAACATATGCGAGCATCACATCAAATTTTCACAAACATATGTGTAGCTTAATGTCGTGATGAAGAATACAAACACATAATAAAAAATGCGTACAAATCAAGAGTATAAACACACATACAATCAAAAGTACAAATCCACAATTAAAATGAGAAGAATCAAGATTGCAAACACACAATCAAGAGCACAATTCAAGTTTTAATCATTACAAATAAGATTGTAACTACATAATCAATACAAATGCACAATAACTACACTAACATAACAAGCATTAGAAATACATAAACATTCAAACATCAAAATAATTGCAAATACACAAGAATACAAACATTCCATCAAATCTTCTTATTACATACAAAATTATAAATACTACAAACATTGCATGTCAATTTTTGATCATCATACACACAGAATTGTAAATATCTGAACATATAAAATTAATGTAGAGAGTAAATCAAGCCATATGCTAAAGAAAATCCACACACATTTCAAAGTACATTTCAAAAATGTCATCCACATTTATTGTAAATTCATAACAATGTAAATAAAGGCCAAACAACAACCAATCCCATACACAATAAAAAATACACGTCCAATAATGAATGTCACAAAAAGCATTGTGAAGACAAAAAAATACATTGAACATTATATATCAAATTTTGAACATTACACACAAAAAAAAGTTTTAAATGCCAAACATATATAAACACCATTATATAACATATATATATATATTTATTTATATATATAATTATTTTTAATATTCTAAAGATTATTTATATATAAAAAAATTTAATAATATAATATAGTAGATTAATTAAGTGGAAGAGTATTAAAACCTCAAATTTAAGTTAATATTAAAACACACTCTTATATATATATATATTTTGTTAATAATAAATAAATCTTTTCCCTAATATTTAAATAAATATTTATAATGATTTTGTAATAATATTTTATAACAAAAATAGTAATAAAATATTATAATAATTTCATAATTTTAGTTAATGATAATCAAATAATAATAATTATTGAATAATAATCAAATATACAAATAAATTTAGAATGTATTTTATCTTTTAATTAAGAAAACTTATTTTATATTTAGATAAACATAATATAATCCAACTCTATATATATAGATATAATTGGATTATATTATAAATATTATTTCATATAAATATATGTTTATAGGTATTATAAATAATTTAGTTATTTTTAAATAAATGACAAAGTTAATTATAGATATGAGGGAAAATTATAATGATTATTTAAATTTGGTGATTTATTATTATTTAAACTGTGATAAATAAAAAATATAAATTTTATATTTAAAAGGAATTTCACTTGGCTTCGAGAATTTTATGATACGAATTTCTACTAACGAGGCCATCTACGTGAAGGTGGAAGCTCATTTGGCCCCTCCCCTCACTCCTAATTTATGGTTATACTACTATTTCACTCATCACTCCCCAACCCCACCTCCTATGTGATTTCCCTATGCAATAAATAAAGTTCATTTGAGCTACCCCTCACTTATAGTTTATATAATATTACTATTTCACTCAACACTCTCCCAATCCCCCCATTTAATTTCTTGTGCAGTAAATTTAAATTCAAAATACACAACAAATTTTAATCATTAAAGAAATATTATTGCAATTACAAAAGGGATGCCATATCAAAGTTTGTTCATTCTGACAGAAATTCTCACGTTCCAAGAATATCCACAATGATAATGAACAAATGACAAATAAGCAAACAACCCAATCAAACAACAATGATCATTACATTAAAAAATATTACAGATATGCAAACATCACATCAAATTTTCATCATTCCATTCAAAAGCATATAAATACACAAGTACTGAAACATCATATCAGATTCTCATCATTACATTAAAAAACATTGTAAATACACAAGCACACATAAACATTCATACATATTTTATTACACACAAGATTGTAAATACACCAACAAATGTGATCAAGAATACAAACTCACAATTAGGAATGCATACAATCAGTAATACAAACACATACAATCAAGGGTACAAACACACAATGAAAAATACAAACAATCAAGGGCAAAAACACACAATGAAAAATACATAAAATCAAGAGTACAAAAACACAATCAAGAACACTCTTCAAGTTTTAATCATTACAAATAAGATTGTAAGTACAGAAACAATACGAAACACATGATGAATACATAAAAATTTAAACATCAAAAGCATTGCGAATACACAAGCATACAAATATCCCATCAAATATTCTTATTACACACACAAAATTATAAGTACTACAAGCATTTCATATCAAATTTTGATCGTCATACACACAAGGTTGTAAATATCCAAACATACAAAACTAATGTATACACTAAATCAAGCCATACGCTAATGAAAATCCACACATATTTCAAAGTACATGTCAAACATGTCATCCACATTCATTGTAACTATACAACTATGTAAATAAAGCCCAAACAACAACCCTTCTCATACACAATCACAAATACACATCAAATAATGAACATCAAAAAAAGCATTGTAAAGACACAAAGATATATTGCAAATACAAAAGGACGCCATATCAATTTTTGCTCTTTCCAGCACAAATTCTCACAATCCAAGCATATACACAATCACAATGAACAAATGACAAATAAACAAACAACCCAATCAAACAACAATAATAATTACATTCAAACATATGCGAGCATCACATCAAATTTTCATCTTTACATTAAAAAACATATAGATACACAAGTACTCAAACATCATATTGAATTTTCATCATGACATTCAAAAACATTGTAAAATACACACGCATATATAAACATTCCTTAAGATTTTATTACACACAAGATTGTAAATACACAAACAAATGTGATGAATAATACAAACACAATAAAAAATGCATACAATCAAACAACAATCATAATTACATTCAAACATATGCGAGAATCACATCAAATTTTCATATTTACATTAAAAAACATAGAGATACACAAGTACTCAGACATTGTATTGAATTTTCATCATTACATTCAAAAACACTGTAAATACACAAGCATATATAAACATTCCTTAAGATTTTATTACACATAAGATTGTAAATACACAAACAAATGTGATGAATAATACAAACACAATCAGAAATGCAAACAATGAAGAATACAAACATTTCAAAGTACATATCAAACATGTCATCCACATCCATTGTAAATACACAACTATGTAAATAAAGCCCAAACAACAAGCATTGTCATACACAATCACAAATACACATCGAATAATGAACATCACACAAAAAGCATTGTAAAGACACAAAGATACATTCAACATTGCATATGAAATTTTGGTCATCTGACAAAAAAGAGTTTTGAATGCACAAACATAATATAGACACCAAGCACCTAAAGAAAATTCTCACACATTTCAATATACATATTAACATGCCACTCATTCATTGTAAAACACAATCATATAAATGAAACTCAAACAAAAATCATTACACAAAATTCTGGATTTAAATTCATCACACAAAGTTATAGAAAAACACATCAATCAATGTATACAATAAAAACATACAACTTGATCATACACAAATTGAACCACTAAACAAACATCCAAAAATTGTGCAATTGTCACAAACTCCGCTGGTTGGAAAAATATAATATTGGCTAAATCAAATGCATTTACATAACTTCAAGTTGATTTGAGATTTTAAATTTTCAATTAACATGTTATAACTATCTATATTGATGCACTATTTGACACTTTTAATCTACAATCTATTAAACTAAAACTATCTGATTCTAAATAAACAAATAAAAGCAAATGAAAATGTAAGATAAAGAGAGGGACACAAACCCTTGAGGATAGCCATGGTCCATCCTCAAGAGCAATGAGAAAGGGCTTTTAGCCCCTTCAAACAAAATAATACTTTTTATTATTATGATGTTTTAGAGAATTATATAATAAACATGAAAAATAAATGCAAGCTAGTTTGTTTTGGCTCGTGATAGCATAATAAATTCATATCTTTTGTCATGACTTGTAGATATTTCATCTATCTTAGCATGCTTGTACATTCTTCATGTCCTTCTTATCATCTGCATAAAAACAAAAAACAAAGAAACAAACACAACAACCTCACCATAAATTATAAATAAATAATCATACACAAAAAAAAAAAAGAAGAATCTTAAGATTCTTTTCATTAAATATGTATTTTTGATAAAATCCCGCAATAACTCTATAATTATAACACCTAGCAATCTTGTATTATAACATAGTCAGTCAAGAAAATGATTACCTTTCCTGCTACAGAATATTGCATATTTGCAAGGTTACAGCATTGGGAGACCGGGTAAGGCCACTACTGGACACCGCAAGGGAGAAACTGCAAGGTTACATTCGCCAGCAAATCCCAGCCTATCCAGTTTGCCTTCCAACAATATACGCATATTTGCAAGGTTACAGCATTGGGAGACCGGGTAAGGCCACTACTGGACACCGCAAGGGAGAAACTGCAAGGTTACATTCTCAAGCAAAGCCCAGCCTATCCAGTTTGCCTTCCAACAATATACACCAGGTGTAATTAAGCCCTTCAAAACTGGTAAGGAAAGGGTAGCTGTTAACAACAAATAATGAAAAGCAAGCTAATCTTTCAATTACTTAAAAATCATACCGGAAAAGATTTAAAAAAAAACCATTTTCTGTTAGTATATTTTGCCGTGTAAGAATAAATGTCCATGTCATGACTGTAACTAAACACATAGGTGGCCATGTGAGGAGAATGTAAGCGCACCCTTTCCATTATTAAATCATAGGCATTACAGTATAATATAAGCTGTAGACCAGAATCAATCTGTTTCTGGTGGTAAATATTTATATTCTCAAATTCCCTATTATTCCATTATCAAATCATAGGCATTACATTATAATATAAGGTGTAGTCCAGAATCTGTTTCTGGAGGTAAATATTTATATTCTCAAATATCATCGTGGTACAGAATTCATATTTCTCAACCATCAGATCATAAATGTGCTGTAAGATTTAAAACAAACCATTTTCTTTGTCTGTAAGAATAAATAACAATCAAATCATAAATATCCATGTCATGACTGTAACTATAAAATCTAAGCTTACCAATTCTATTTTAAATATTATAATATAATCTCTTTTTGGTGCTAAATATTTATAGTCTCTATATTTCTCTCTCGATTATTTTTATATTAATAAAACATTTATAACTGGAATGATATTTTTGCTTTCAACTACTTTATATAATATAAAAATAGAAAGAGAATTAGAAATAAATCTGAAGGCCAGCCTATGAGCTTGTCAAACGCAATTACACATAAGCCCAAGCAAAGCAAATAAACGGAAACCCTGAGTGAGTGAATATACCATAAAATAAAAATTTAAGAATGATTAAATACAGAGAGCAAATTTACCAAATTAAGAATCAAATTAAGAATGGCGTTTTATGTAATCTCATATGTACAGGCTAATTTGGCAGTGGGCGAGATTGGAATAGACACTGAACCTCTGAATTTAATGACATCGTTTTCAAAAGATTCACTATCACACTCAGGTCATCTATGTTGGATTTGTATTTAACCGCGTCGGGCCAGCATTTAATACACCTCAAAACCACCCAGCAAAACCACAAACTGTCGGTAACTTTATCACACCGCTTTTGCATGAAGGTACTTTTCGTACACAAGAGCTCCGATACAATTTGGAGTTGACGCGTGGATGAGACGTGACATCAGCCTCTGACATTTATCGGAAGGTAAAAGTCGGTTAAAAAGTGGCTTCCGATATTCACCTCCTTCGTCCGATGTGCTCCAGCATTCTCCACCGTTGATCTTTCAAAGCTGCATAGTGGAGTAAAGTTCGGTGAAAAAGGCCTTCCGATATTCACCTCAGCCGTTCGATTCGAGGAGGGCAAATCAATGGTTGACGTGCATCTGAACCTGCATACGGGCAACATTAAAGGCTTAGCGTGGAGTAAAGTCAAGTTGCATTTTGACCATACCTTTATTAAATAATTGTCATATGCGTAGGTAAAATATTTTAATTTTTGTTTACGGCAAGTATGGGCGTGAGTTAAATGATGGCATGGGCAATGTCATTTAGTCTTTAAGTTTATTGTTTTTTAATTTTCACGGTCGTAAGTTTGTTTCTTACAGAACAAGTAAAAACATTTGTTGTTGGTCATTTTTTTTGGTAAGTGTAAGAAATGAAAAACGCACAGCAGTGCAGGAAGAAAGGCGAGAAGTGAAAGAAGAAAACCAGGGGAAGTCTGTATCAAAAACCATGAATTGTTTCACAAAGCAGTGAAAAGGTAAAACAGTAAATCCTTGTAATCTTTGTTTTCACACAGCAGTGAATGTAAATGAAACTTTTACACATAGTGGTGTAAAATTTCAAAGGAGACAGAGTAATTTCTTTTGTAATGTTTTGGTGAATCCCTCTGAGTGAAAGAGGATGAATATGTATTAGTGTTTTTGTTTAATGAATAGAAATATTTTATGGTGGTGCAATACTCTGCTCTCAGTAATTTTTTTTTTAAGCTTCCCTGTGCACAAAAGATCCTGGAGTAAAGAAAACAGAGCATTGCTTCTGTGTGTTTTATTTTGTGTTTTTTGGATTTTGCCACAAAAAATCCCCAACAGTGGTATCAGAGCAAGCTTAGGCTCTTTAAAGGTGACAAAGAAGCTGAAGGAAGGAGCTTTGTTGCAGCAGTAGATCTCCAGCAGAGTGAAGGCTCAGTCAAGAAATTGAAGCATAACTAAGGTTGCAAGGAATGGCCAGCACAAGCACTGGTATGTGTATGTTTAACACCCAGCTCCCACAGTTTAATGGGAAGAACTATGACTATTGGGCAATAACCATGAAAGCCCTGTTTTCCTGTCAAGATTTATGGGAATTAGTTCAAGATGGTTATGAAGAACCAGCAGATGAAAATGAGTTTAATAAATTAACTCCAGGAGAGAAAGATTTGCTGAAGACCAATAGGAAGAATGACTCAAAAGCCCTTGTATTTTTGTATCAAGCAGTGGACCAGAGTGTGTTTCCAAGGATAGCAGCAGCTAAGACATCCAAAGAAGCATGGTTGACCCTAAAGATAGCCTATCAAGGCATGGAGAAAGTGAAGACAACAAATCTACAGTTGCTGAGAAGAGATTTTGAGAATCTGTGCATGAAGGAGTCATACAACATTGACTCATTCTTCACACATGTAATTGGTCTGATCACACAGATGAGGACTCATGGAGAAACCATTGAAGAAAGGAGGATTGTGGAGAAAATATTGAGGGTCTTACCCTCAAAGTTTGATGCTATTGTCACCACCATTGAAGAGACAAAGGATCTCTCAAACTTTTCAGTTGATGAGATACATGCATCACTAATAACACATGAGCAGAGATTGAGTAGGAATGAAAACTCATCTCTAGAGTAAGCCTTCAAGACCCAGATGTCCTTTGGAAGAGGAAACAAGAGAGGAAGAGGCAGAAGCCAGAACAGAGGTGGAAGAAGCAGCCCAGCAAATGCTCAAGGAAGAGGCAGCAATCCAAATCAGAACCAAGGCCAAGGCAGCAGTAAATAAAGAGAACAACATCATGCTCAACGACAAAGGTATGAAAAATCCAATGTCCAATGCTATTATTGTAAAAAATATGGGCATTATGCCAGTGATTGTAGGAAGAAGCAGCATGATATGAGTAATAGACAAAATGAAAATGTTACTAGAGAGAACATC